>CM068952.1:198915150-198945704 GCA_035128595.1 Eptatretus atami
TTATGGAGTAAAGAGGGTTGTTGTGGAGTAGATATGAGAGGTGTATATTATGGAGTAAAGAGGGTTGTTGTGGAGTAGATAGGAGAAGGTATATTATGGAGTAGAGAAGGTTGTTGTGGAGTAGATAGGAAAGGGGTATATTATGGAGTAAAGAGGGTTGTTGTGGAGTATATAGAGAAGGTATATTATGGAGTAGAGAGGTTGTTGTGGAGTAGATATGAGAGGGGTATGTTATGGAGTAAAGTGAGGGTTGTTGTGGAGTAGATAGGAGAGGGGTAATTATGGAGTAAGAGGGTTGTTGTGGAGTATAGGAGAGGGGTATATTATGGAGTAAAGAGGGTTGTTGTGGAGTAGACAGAGAGGGGTATATTATGGAGTAAAGAGGGTTGTTGTGAAGTAGATAGGAAGGGGTATATTATGGAGTAAAGGGGTTGTTGTGGAGTAGATAGGAGAGGGGTATATTATGGAGTAAAGAGGGTTGTTGTGGAGTAGATAGGAGAGGGGTATAAAAAAAAAAAAAAAAATATATGGAGTAAAGAGGGTTGTTTGTGAAGTAGATAGGAGAGGGTATATTATGGAGTAAAGAGGGTTGTTGTGGAGTAGAATAGGGAGGGGTATTTATGGAGTAAAGAGGTTGTTTGAGGTGTAGATAGGAGAGGGGTATATTATGGAGTAAAGAGGGTTGTTGTGGAGTAGATAGAGAGGGTGTATATTATGGAGTAGAGAAGGTTGTTGTGGAGTAGATAGGAAAGGGGTATATTATGGAGTAAAAAGGGTTGTTGTGGAGTTGATAGGAGAGGGGTATATTATGGAGAAGAGAGGGTTGTTGTGGAGTTGCTAGGAGAGGGGTATATTATGGAGTAAAGAGGGTTGTTGTGGAGTAGATAGGAGAGGGGTATATTAATTATGGAGTAAAGAGGGTTGTTGTGGAGTAGATAGGAGAGGGGTATATTATGGAGTAAAGAGGGATGTTGTGGAGTTGTTGTGAGAGGGGTATATAAGGGAGTAAAAGTGTTGTTGTCAGGTAGTGAGGAGAGGGGAAAATTAAGGGGGATTGTTTTGGGGTATTTAGGAGAGGGGTATAATAAAGGAGGGTTGTTTTGGGTAGTGAGGGGAGGGGTATATTAAGGAGGATTGTTTTCGGGTCATGAGGGGAGGGGTAGATAAGGACAGTGTGACCCATTGCTTGCGATCTCTACACACAGAAGGGTCCATTCACCCTCCCGTACCTGAAGGTCCATTCACCCTCCTGTACCTGAAGGTCCATTCACCCTCCTGTACCTGAAGGTCCATTCCTCCTCCTGTACCTGAAGCTCCATTCCTCCTCCTGTACCTGAAGCTTCATTCACCCTCCTGTACTTGAAGGTCCATTCACCCTCCTGTACCTGAAGGTCCATTCACTCTCCTGTACCTGAAGGTCCATTCACCCTCCTGTACCTGAAGGTCCATTCCTCCTCCTGTATCTGAAGGTCCATTCACCCTCCTGTACCTGAAGGTCCATTCCTCCTCCTGTACCTGAAGCTTCATTCACCCTCCTGTACCTGAAGGTCCATTCACCCTCCTGTACGGTCATGTCACGCCTCCTGTACTGAAGGTCCATTCACCCCTCCTGTACCTGAAGGTCCATTCACCCTCCTGTACCTGAAGCTTCATTCCTCCTCCTGTACCTGAAGCTCCCTTCATCCTCCTGTACCTGAAGCTCCATTCACCTCCTGTACCTGAAGCTCCATTCACCCACCTGTACCTGAAGCTCCATTCACCCACCTGTACCTGAAGCTCCCTTCACCCTCCTGTACCTGAAGCTCCATTCACCCCTCCTGTACCTGAAGCTCCATTCCTCCTCCTGTACCTGAAGCTCCATTCACCACCTGTACCTGAAGCCCCTTCACCCCCTGTACCTGAAGCTCCATTCACCCACCTGTACTGAAGCTCCATTCACCCCACCTGTACTGAAGCTCCATTCACCCTCCTGTACCTGAAGCTCCATTCACCCTCCTGTACGTGTACCTGAAGCTCCATTCACCCACCTGTACCTGAAGCTCCATTCACCCTCCTGTACCTGAAGCTCCATTTTCCATGACCCACTCCGTGATTTGTTCGATGCTGTTTGCGATGTTCTCGGTTCAAACTTATTCTTGAAATGAATTCTTTCTTCTCACAGTGATTCTCCGTACGTGACGTCGTGATATTTACCTCGTTGTTACATTTACTGTCACAGCACAACGGACTCTCTCTGTGAAAACGTATCACCACACATGTTGTACATCGCCGTTTGTTGCTGTACTCGAACCCGAACCTCAAGGTCACGATGGCGGACGTGACGACGACAGCCACAGGGATATCACGGCACACGTTCGCGTGTAATCCTGAAATGTCGCATCACCGACTCACGGACCCGACCTCGAACCTCGAACCTCGAACCTCGAACCTCGAGCAAACTTTCCCACCGGTTCGAGAATTCCGCAGGAACCCCACGTCACGCGTCCCGAGCTCGCGCTTACAAGTGGGAGGGGCCTCGGTCCGTGTGGGCGGGGCCCGAGCATTCTCAGCCAGTGGCGCGGCCGTCACGTGGTCCGTCGCGAGCGCTATATAACCGGCGATCCAGAATCTGTTTTCACTTAATGCAGCAGGAGGTTCGACGTGGACGAGTGATGCGTGCGGCCGCGCTAGCACGGAGAGCTGACGCTCGTTCGGGACTTTGGGATTTATGAAATCCGAGGGACGCCGGACAACACGAGTTGGACAACTTTGTCCTCCTGATCCATGGACTGTCCCCTTGTATCTCAACAAGTACCCTGAGCCTCTGTTTGTTGGGACTTCGTTCAGCTGCAGGTAAGATGGACATCCAGACAATGGGGTCCAAGTGGTTTGACTGTGATGGGGTGAAGTGTTATGTCAGGTCGAGGCTCATGGAAGAGTTTCCAGTTCACTTTGGGACGATTGTGTGTCCAAACCTGCGGTCGAAAGTAAATAATTTAATAAACCGCTTGAGCTGTATGTCGCTTTTTCTTTTTGTGTGCTGGAGTTTCTCCGTACCTGTCCAGGTAATTCACGCGTGCCACGTCACGTGCGCGGTTCCCAGGTGGCTCTCTCTCTCTCCGCCGCAGTTGTGAAAGCCGTGGAAATGAACAGCAGTCTCGATATTCCAAAACGATCCTTCCTGTTGCTCGGTCGGGTTCGATTCCCGTCCACTCTCTCTCGCACCTCTCGTTGAGGGTACGGTGATGCAACCCACCGTGCTTTGCTGCACTCGGCGGTGCACCTGAATGTCTTGGTTTTAACTGGTTATGAGTGGTGGTGGTGGTGGTGGTGCCAACTCCTTATTGGTGTTCCCATTTGAGGACTTCATCCCATATGCTAACGTACCGTTGTCCTTGTAATCCGCGTTAGTTGTCCATTGTTGTCCCATGAGCCTCAAACTCGTGCGAACAATAGCAGATTGTTCCAGCATTGTACATCTGCTGAAGGTCGTCTCACGTTTGTGATTGTCCACAGGACATGACCGAACAAGATTACCTTGTTCACCTTGGAACAACCAAATGTAAGGTGTCATTGTCCTGAGGCTTCACCCAAAGAACCCTCTGGTTGTTCTCTTCTCTTTAAACGGAGTCTGGGGCTCGTGGAGAGGACATTAGGAGACATGATTGTACTTTTCCATGAAGTATGAGGATCCATGTTGGTAGCCGACGCGGTACGTGTGCGGGGATTTGGATCTGTGTTTTCAGCTCAGTGATGAGTGGAGTGCTCCGATGGGACATGAAAACTGACCAACCTGCACGACCTTGCCAACGGGTCGTACACCTGGGGCTTGTACCTTTTGACGTTCGCTGAAGCTCCACTCGAGCTCATCGGATGACCACTTGTCCACTTGCACCGCACGGCAAATGGAGGGCTCCTAAAGCCGAGCCGATACGGTGAAAAGTGACCCGGAGAGCGTGTGACCCGCACCACCTGGCAGGTAGGCTCTGACCTCGGGGCTCATCGGGTTGAGAAGGTCCGAGCGAGTTTTCCATTGTGGGACTGGCCGTGGAGGCTTTGTGACCATGATTGGGAGCAGGTGCATTAGGACTTCGGCGACAATGGTCTTTCACCCAGCATGATCCACGTCGGTGTGACCATCTCTTGGATGATCGTTTACTCGCTCTTCGCTGGCATTCATATCGCTCTCTTGGTGATAAAGGTATCTCGTTCCTCTCACATCATCCATGCTTTTCATTCTCATCTTGTGTATATGATCCTTTAATATGTCATCGCAGGTGAGAGGGCGGAGTAAGATTCCGCGAATTTGGTTTGTTGGTTGCATCATTTCCATGGTACTCGTGCAGTATCCCTGTAGATCACAGGAGCAATTTGTCATTTGAGTGGCCTACTCATTCGAAAGATATACTGCACAGCAAGATCTTTAACTTCCACTCCAGGACGAGGACAGGACAGCCGACTTAATGCCCCTCTAAACTAAACGATGGCACACTCATTGATTTAACCGCTCTACCTGTGAAGCACCAGGTGAAAGTCAGGTTGTGAATTGAACCCTCACTAGACTGTTTATAGGTGAGCTTGTTACCTGTGAGTTGTGGAATCCATTTTGAGGGTTTTGAATGTTTTTGAAAGGGGGGGGCGGTTGTTGTAATGTAAATACAAACTTTAAAAAGGGAGTAGGTGTGTAAGTACAACCTTGTGATGTGTACAGTACATCCTTGGAGGGGGATGGTTGAAGAGGACTTGAATGTCGGATTGTTTGTGGTTTTCCATCTCCAGCATTCCCTACCCTCCCTTTCCATCTTGTGTTCAAAAGTTCCTCCTTGGCCTCGTGTCGGTTTTCCTTCGTCCCGCCAGTACAACCACCATTTGGCCCACGTAGCCATTCCACCACCATTCACCAGCAGGGCTAAAAGGAGGGCTTTGTGCAATGTGGTGGGCTTGGTGGTGCCTGTTAAATAAAACGAGGAGGAAGGTGGGGTGAGGGTTGGGTGGAGAGTTGTGTACGACGTATCACCTACTCGAGCATGGTGTGAAGTTCCCCCATGGTAGTAGGTTGTTGCATCACTACTGATGTATTGTCAGACCACAAGACTGCTCATGATCTGTCGTCCAATGAGAGTGCACTCACACCTTTGGCCCATTTTGGGTTACCTGTAAGAGTGAACCTCCTTGCCTGTTTGACCCTCTGCCCAGTGCGTAGCCTTGTTGTGGCTATTAGGCTGAGCGAGTGTGTCGTCTTTAGGGAATGAATGAATGAATGCTAAGGGTAGTGTGCATGAGTCTTCAGGGAATTGATGTTTATTTCTCACAATTGTTATGCTTACATTGCCTTTGTTTAGCCGGAAATTGCTCTCCTGCCCCCCTCCCCCAACCCAACCTTTTCCTTCTGTGATCGCTTGTTTATGGAGATGTTGTTAAATTTGTTTCACTCTTTATTTTATTACTCTGCTGCAGCCATTTGTAAATGGAGTTGAGCTAAGCCTACTAATCAGGAACTTGAGACCTTTTCTCCTTGGCCTGCGATGGTCCCCCCTGCTCCCCCCCCTCTCCAAAGTGCAGGCGATTGTTGATGTACAGTGGACCACTTGTACCCATGGCCATGTTCCCCCCGTAAAATGCTTTTGACCAAAGGCATGACCCAATTGACGTACAGCCTAGATAAGTCTCTTCGAACTGCATTCTCTCACCTCTTACCGGTGATCTTTCTTTGCCTTAGGCCTTTGGCCACACCCATGATGGATGTACTAGAGCTTGGTGTTTGTTTCTCCCTGCAGGACAAACTACCTGGAACTTTGTTGATTTGGAGAGAATATCCAGAGTCAGGGGAGGGGTTGGGTTGGGAGGGGTCGGGTGGGTGGGTGGGTGAAGACACCGCCATGGAAAAGGCCGTCGGAGCGTTGGCCTTCGAGCTGCAACGCAACTCCGTATCGGATGACGATTCGGGGTGTGTGCTTGAGGAATACACCTGGGTCCCCCCTGGGCTGAAGCCAGAGCAGGTACCTTGACCTCACCGGTCTCTCTCTCTCTGGCTTACTCTTACTGCATTGGACCCTTGGGCTACCCCATTGATGCTGTAATTGCGAGGTTGATTTTCGTCGTTGTGTAAACGCGGCTTAGCCTAAAGCTCACTGCAAATGGTTTTTAATTGTGGGAAAATATGGGGTCCCTTGTCTGGGTTAAACAGCCAAAAGCAAAGTGATGAACATCAATGAAAGTTTTGCGCCTCAAGGAGGGAAAGGTCATCGTTTAGCATTTGGATCTTCGTTTTAGTGCCACGGTGATGCCACCTTCAAATATTCAATCTACTTGGAAGCTGAGGTTGCAGCGTTGACCTCAGATCTGGGCATGGAATGATGAGCTGATAATTTGAGGTTCTTGTTCTTCCAGTAAAGTACAGAGACCTCCGAGGTTCTTGGCTCGCATGATCTTGAAACACTGTGGGTCCATCTGGAAACATCGTGCGATTTGGCCTTATCCTTGTTCGTTGGGTTTTCCCAATTTATTTAAATCATCGGGAGACTGGATCGTGCTCGAGGGTAGGAAGTTGTTCATGGATGGTCCAAGGAGCACCATTCGCTTTATGCCTCACCAAATTCGTACTGCTGCCACCTTAAAGCTTTCTTACAACTCGATTCCATTGGAAATTGAGACGATGCGGACTTATCCCCGGGAAGACTTTAAATCCCAGACTTATCCGCGGGGAGATGCTTGGTCTCAAATCGGAAACCGACTAAATGCCCAATCTGTGCTTTCTATCTTTGGCACCCTCGGTGGCGGTGGTGCTGGTGGTGGTGACTTCGACTTATCTGTTTGACATCAGCTCCCCCCCTCCTTTCTCAGAGCTTGAGGAGATAGTGAAGGCTAAGGGGTGGGTGTATTTTTCCTTTTTGCCTCCCCTGACCCTCAAAATTTGGATCAAATCTCTTCGGGCCGAAATTAGCTTTGGTTCAAAGAGAGTTCGTCATGCACGCAAATGTAAAACGCAAATGCGGGGAAGTTGAGTCTGAAAGAGAATGGGATTGTTCTTTTGTCCCAGAACGTGACCACCTAGGACTGTCTTATTGAGTAACTTTGAGTGGAACAACGTCCGTGCAAACAAACAACCATTGCATTATCGGAGTAAGAGCAAAAGGGATCTTCAGATAGCTAAGGTTTGGATGATTCTAAGTGATGTACCGTACCTGCAAATGGCAAATGAGGGAGAGATAGTTTTGGGAGTTTTAATCTTCCAATATTTGTATCTTGTTCATCTTCCGAAAACAAGTGGTGTACCATTTTGGAGACTGAAGTGGTTCAATGATTCTGGTGATGCCTGACAATGTATCTGGTGGCATCTATTCTGTCCATCCATTGGGACCATACTCGGTGCAGAGCGTTGGTGCTGCCGAAGCAGACTCCAAGGCTATTCGGCACATCCCTGGATGGGTCGCCACTCCGACGCAGGATACCAGTAAGCTGGTACTCATTTTGCCGACCTCATAAGGATGACAGGCTGAGTCAACCTCACCTGGTATTAATTCAATGGCTGAGTGGGATTTTAACTCACGACCATAGGATCCCAAGGCCGCCACCCAAACCATTAAGCCAACACCGGGGCATATCTATTCTTTGTCCAGCAACATATCAAGTGATGTCTTGGTGTGTCTGTCCAATTAGGTATTGAGTAATATCTTACAGCGTCTACGTCCAACAAGGTATTCGGTGATATATTTTCAGCGTCTGTCCAACAAGGTATCCCTCACGCAAGCCAGCCGTTTTATTGGCCTGGAGGGTCCTCCTGATATGGAAGCGAGAGCAGATTTTATTAAAAAATCCAAACTCTTCGAACTCCTTTCGCGATTGAAGAATCCCTTTGAAGTTTGTTTGGTGGAATCAACGGATCGACTTTAATCGTGTTTATTTGCCTCGCTGCCATATGGATACGGTTTACGGACTAATGGTACGAAGATGCTTGCGCTCGACTCCCAAACCACAAGAGTCGATGGCGGCGGTACACCGGTGTTCCTCAATGCACGCACGAGAGTTCAAACTCAAACATTTCCAAGCATTTCGGCGCAACGTCTAATCGTGCTCTTAGTTAGTCATTTTGCTTTGAGAAAGACTTTTCCTCCCCAAAGTTGGCATGATCTTGTCTGAAAGCTCAGTGGGTTCCTTTTTATTGGGTGACATTTTGATGGCCATTAAATAAATTAATTTTATCTTCTTGCCCCTCCTTCTCTCCCCAAAATGAACGACCCATTTGAACTGACCAAATCATACGGCCACCTGCCTAGCTTTGGAATGGTCCTCCAATCACCTTGATTATGTGACCACCTACCGCGACCCGATGCAACCAGGAATGAAATGGATGGTTCAATCGAAAAATCTGAACATTTTGTTTTGAGTGCGGTCGCCAGTTGAATCTATTCTCATGAAGGTCTCCTGTTCGAAGGGAATGTACCACCACGCTTTGAGCCAAATCGGTGCTGTTGCTACCATGTTGGTGCAGTGCCATCTCCCATGAGTAACTTCCAGATCATCAATGATGGCTGTCTAGGATCCAGCAAGCAGACAGCTGTAAACCCCCCACCCCACAACCCTGCTCTCAGCCACATTTAAAAGTTAACTCTCATTCCAGGTTGGGCCATGCTAAATGGGCCGACTGTTCCTGACCAAGGCCGTGTTTGGCCATCAGTGGCAGTAAAAATCCACAAATTGTTATTACAGAGCACAGAAACAAAGGGGCCTTTGGTGGAAAGGAGTCGATGGAGGTGACCGGGTGCTCACGCCAGTACAAGCCTGGTTAAAGTTTTATTCCATGATGTTTGGAGAATCGTGTTGTTGTGGTGGTTTATCCTGATAAACACAACAAATTATGGCATTCTCAATTGGAGGACGTGGGGGGGGGGGGGCGGTGTAGAGTGGAATATCCTCTACACGAAGCTTCAAAGAAGATGATACTCCATTAAGACATCGACAGGACCACTGTGATGCTGAGGGCAGGTATCCATCGATTGTCCTTTTGTTTATTGTCCTATGTGAGACACGGAAACTGTAGGAATTTTGGTGGTGGACGAGATGCAAAAACATTGTTGGAGTTTAGGGTTGAACAGGGAAAGGATATTAGCTTTTGGTGGTGGTGAACGAAGAAAATGATGGTAGCTCGCGAGCATTGTGGTTGAACCTGGGAGGTAACAAAGGAACAACGGTCATTGTAGGTGAGGGGAAAGGATGGCAGTTGTGGTTGATGGTAAAGAACAGTGATTGTGGTTGAGGATGATGAATTGGGTCGTGAAGGAGTTCAAAAAAACCCAAAAAACCAACAACAAAGTATACCAGTTGGAGTTGTTTGACAGATGAGGCATAAAGGTGGTTGTTGTCGAGTGAAGAAAATCAAAATGCCCATCGATTGTGAACTAAGTGTTTACCCTCAAAAGGTTACCGCTTGCACCTGAAGGGTCGTGGCCCTAATGCGGAGTGATTAACAGTCTCACAACCTCTTTGTGAAGCGGTTGTCGACCCGCTCGGGTAGAACTGAAACGACCGTTACCTGTTTGATTCGTTCCGTGTTGTTTGATAAAGGCTGCTTGTAGCCGTTATTTTGGAACGAATTCCAAAAGCAACTGTATTTGCCTATTTGGCGAGCTCACGAACAGGCCCTCCTTATGATTGCGAGCGTAAAAGGCCGTTTGTTACATGACCGCCGAGCCGGCCAAATCGTCCACAACGACGCAGCGCGGGTCTCGTTTACCTTGCGCAGGTAATGAGCGGGTGTGCTGGGAATTCGGTCACACCGCCAAAGGAGCCCATGGCCGTTACCCCGCATATTCTGTATGGTGTTGCACGATTCACTTGGTCTCTTTCACCCGCAGGTCCATCAGTACTTCTGCTGCTTGCCGGAGGACCGCGTACCTTACGTGAACAGCACCGGTGAGAAGTACCGGGCGAAGCAACTGCTGTACCAGCTCCCCCCGCAGGATAACGAGGTGAGACGTCGGTTCACGACCTTGAGGTTAAGACCCAAACATCAGCCATGCTTTGTCCTCGGCATCGATTGCACACGAACCACATACGTGGCATCCAAAGGCGTGCAAGTTGGCCTTTCACACAATTCGTTAACTAACTATTTCGAGGTTGAAATGAACACCTTGTTGCGGTAACAGTCGGTGTCACTTTGCGGTAGTGAAGTTTTCAAATTTGACTTCCTGAACTTGGATATATTTCAGTTGTGAAGAACCTTCCTGTAGGCCATGGATCCAACTGTGGCTCCCCAAGGCAATTCATTTAAACAATTAGAACCATTTGTTGCTCACTTCCTATCTTGCACCTGCTTTGACTTTTTTTTGTTTGTGTGTGTGTGATATCTATTGTTCTGCCTTGAACCTTTTCATTGTTCACCCTTTTCCGCCATCGGTGATTGTTCAATGCTGATACACAATGGTAGAGGTCTGTGTTGCTCTCTGGGATGAACCGTGCACCATTAAAATGATTTGATAAAGGCCAGCACTGCGGTTAATCCCTCTGTTGGGAACAAGAATGCGGTTGAGTAATAATTTATAGGAGCTCAGCCGGTGGAGCGAGCCATGGGGGTTTCCCGTTTCATCTGCGGGTTGAATCCTCGGGCGCAGCTGATCCTGGTGCCGCGTGTGTCCGTGTCCGTGTCTGCAAAGGCTCGATTTTGCAACTCGCTCGGCGAGGAGGAGAAGAAGGAGCTGAGGCTGTTCAGCGCACAGAGGAAGCGTGATGCTTTGGGCCGAGGATCCGTCAGGTCGTTCCCCATCACCGCCGCTGGGGTTGCCTGTCAGCAGGTGATTGATCAATGCTGCTGGACGACTGTCCATGAAGCATCACATGTTTACGCACCCAGGTCTTCATACCAGGGTTTATTCTAAGGAAAATTTACAACTGCACAAACTCTGATGCGAGGCAGGGGCGGGAAAAAATGGAGGCTGCGAAGCAGCCGAGCGACATTGATGTTAAATTCCATTACCATTTCACTCAGGTGTGACGGCTCCGTGGACAGAACCCAGGTAGACAAGATTTATTGTAAGGTTAATAAAAAAAATAAGTTTTGGTCAGCTATCAGACTATCAGTGACGTCTATTGTGGTTCCTTCCTAGTTCATGACACCCTAGCCATGCAAATTCAAACAAAGAACAAATTGACAACTGCACAAATCTGGATTTACAACTGCACATTTTGAATTTACAACTGCACAAAAGGGGTACAACTGCACGTTAGAATAAACCCTGCTTCATACCCGTAGAAAATGCACAGCTTCTTTTGTTTTCAGTATGGGAAATTGTTTGACGTGCATTTTTCATCTCAAACCAAATTTCCACCAACAATGGGTTGCTGAGGTCTTTAAATCGGTGATATCTATGGATGGTGTTGAGCTCTTTGCTTGTTGATGTGATTGATGATGAGCTGTTTTGTGATTAGTTCCTTGACTGATGTGATTGGTGTCTTTGACAATCTGGTGATCAAGTTATTTGATTGATGTGACTGGTGATGAGCTCTTCTCGGTTGATTTAAATGATTGGTTTTGAGCTCTTTGCTTGATGTGGTTGGTGATTGGTGATTCATCTCTGATTGGTGATAAACTTTGGATATCCACCTTGGTGTTGATGTGAATAGAAGAGCTTTATTAATAGGACCCGTCATTCTTTTAAAAAAATCAAAAAAAAATTCTTAAATATCTCAACGCGCAATCTTTTCTACCCCCATTAACCCTTCCTCGTCGAACCCTTTTGCTTGTACGTTACTGTTTCCTGTTTCTTCTTTCATTGGCTTTGTGTCCCACATTACCATTCTTCCCTGAGCCTGGATTTTGGATACAGACAATAACGGTTCCTCCTGATAATACTTGAGAAAAGCTTCAGCGTCGCTTTTCGCAGTCGTATGAATGAATTAATAATATTCTCGCCATTTATTCAACGTCTCGAGGGATAGCTTGAGCATGTGGGGAGAAAAGCCAGATTCCATTTATCTTGGGATCATGGTTTTCAGCTAATGAGGATGACAGCTTGCGTCAAAGGAGGTTTGAGGAAAAGCTGCGTGGAGGGGACCAACAAAAAACAGGAGGATCGACATTTGGATTCAAGACTCTGGATACAGAGAAGACTTGCTCGTTTCACGGCGGATCGAGAGGTGTCCTCACATCGTGAGACGCGTCCGATGGCTGCGAGAGAAGTCGAGCATGGAAACGGCCTTAAGTCGTCTCCCTAATTATGACGTCATAATGATCTTCATGGTAGCGTCGTCAGGGAGATGCGAGTGGTGAGTTAATGTCGCGCCACACTGACTCGGCGGTTAATGGTTAAACCCGACCGTTATGGAGGGATGTTTGTGCAGCAAACCACACACGAACAGTGTTTATTAATCCCAAGGAAAACATTGCCATTGGCAATCCGTGCCGCTATCACCCAATCGTTCGACGACCCTTTTGTTGACTTTGGCGTCTGAGACTATCTGTGGGGAACAAAAAAAAAGCCTTGGGATGTTTTCAAATCTATTTTGTATTTATCTTGAATGGGCGTTGACATTGTACGAGCGGCATCTTCGGAGACGAGGCCAACCCCCTGTGAATCTGAATATCTTCTCCGAGACAATTACGATTGTTTTGGCGATGACATCACCAACCTCCAAACTGGAGACAAAGTTCATGACAGTTAGCCAGAAACCGTGTCGGTGTTTCACTGACTTTAGAAACACTTGTACGGCGCTATTCGGATCACTTGACCCATTTTTCAGGTCGACTTGCACTTCATCGCTTTTAAATGTGGATAGAAGGTAACACAAAGGTCAAGCTGAGTTTTGCTCCCTTTATCTCTGAACTTTGTACAGACTGTCCTAATTATTGTATGTTAACTTCCCCATTGTTGTGCGAGCACCCTATAAGCCACAAGCCTGGTGTTGGCTCGGTGGTTAAGGTGGCTGGTTTAGGAGCTTAGGGTCCTGAGTTTGAGCCCCGTTGGCCACTGAATTAACACCAGGTGGAGTTGAACTCAGCCTGTCATCCTTCCGAGGTCGGAGAAATGAGTACCAGCGTACTGGTAGAGGGGCACAGCATCAGTGGCACGGCCACGCTTCCAAGAAATGGTAGCTACCCGGCAGCCAAGCTGCCATACGCAAGAATAGAACCTTACAAGCCAACACTTTGTGGATCCAAGGTGCGATACCTCCTTCAGCGCGTCACAGCCGCACGCACATGCCTCAAAGCATTGTGGGTAAATTGTCCTCGAGGCATTTCCTCTGGGTTCCCCTCGGATTAACCTGGAGAGGAGAATATTTCTCATCGACTTGTATCTCTGTAACCGAGTTCTTGGACAATGTACATCGTTTCGGTTGTTCGTTCTTCCCACCGAATCACGTCTGATAAATGTCCGTCTTGATGGCAATTCATCCTTCGCTGAACCAAGCTCAGAACTTCATGATTATTCCAAGTTCACTCCTTTACTATTAACTAGGTTGGTTATTTAACTTGAACCAATTTGATTTGCCTGAGGCTGAGTGCTAAGGTTATCCAAGATGTCCGTGTGTTGCTATTATGTCATCGGTGGCTCAACCTTAAAGTGGAGCTAAACAATAAGATTGAACCATCATGGGGTTTCACTTGATTGAGACCTTTACAACATGCTACTCCATATCTCACCAGTTTCCAGCTGGATACACCTTTACTGTAAATGACGGAGGCGTCAGTGACATCCCTCCTGGCTGTACATGACGCAGGAGTTACCTCCATTTTACTTTGTGTTTAGTTGATTTATTGATTGGTTTGTAAATGTTAAATACATCTTCCATCCTGGCATTCCCTGTAAAATTAGCACACCATCCCCGATGAAGGCCAAGTACTCAAAGTGGTGACTTATTTTGTTGTGGCAATCGTTGGATGTACCCCATAATATGTGGCCAACCCCCTGTACCCTCGGGTAAAGGTAGGTGGACTATTTTAGATTGAGATAACGTGCTTTTGCTTGTCTATGGCTTCCTCAATAATACCACCAGTGCTTAAATAACTTCTTCTAATGTCGTCCAGTGTGGCGGAACCATTGGTGGTGGAGAGATGGCTGTTTTTGCTTCGCGAACGTCTCTGTACTGGCACCCTCGCTGCTTCGTCTGCACCACCTGCCGAGAGCTGCTCGTGGACCTGATCTACTTCTGTTTGGATGGGAAGCTGTACTGTGGACGCCATCAAGCTGAACGGTTAAAACCACGCTGTGCCGCATGCGATGAGGTGAGGCCCATCCTGGTTCCTATCCAAAGAACCAAGACCGCTGTTGGTGGTTGATATGAGTTTAAAATTTAGGCCTCACATCTAGTGCGCTGTTCTTTAACATAACATTGAAAGGGATGATGAAAGGTTGGTAAAACTGAGTTGTGTTGGCTGACATATCATTGATGGTCCTCCACACCGTTGTGCGTGCTGGCGGTGTACTTCCGGGTACCTTCTGGTCCGTTAGGAGACAAGTGTTTCCCAGAAATAATTCCATATTAAGATAGATGTATTTGCTCGTGAGCAAACACAAATATCTGAATGGAAAATGCCAAATCACAAATTAAAAATGAACTCATTCAGTACTTTCACAGGAATGACAATCTCTCCAAGCGTCTGTGGTCATGCTTCTTTGGGATCCATGTAACTGTCTTTTGAACCCTCATAACAGCTTCCATGGATAAACCATCCATGCCTGGCTTGGTATTGAAGTCACTCATTGGACAGCTAAGCACCGTCCCTGCTCCTGTTAGTTCAGCTCTCGTAAAGTACCACCCCTTCTCCTGTTAGTTCAGCACCCAGAAAGCACCACCTTTTTTGTGTTGCACCGCCCCTTTTCCTGTTGGTTCAGCTCTCGACAATGCCGACCCTTTTCCTGTTGGTTGAGCACTTGATAATGCACTCCTCTTTCCCGTTGGTTGAGCACTTAATTATGCACCTCCTCTTTTCCTGTTGGTTGAGCACTTTAAAAGCACCGCCCCTTTTCCTGTTGGTGAGCACTTGATAATGCCGCCCCTTTTCCTGTTGGTGGAGCACTTGATAATACACCTCCTCTTTTCCTGTTGAGCACTTGATAATGCACCTCCTTTTCCCGTTGGTTGAACACTTGATAATGCACCTCCTCTTTTCCTGTTGGTTTAGCACTTGATCATGCACCTCCTCTTTTCCTGTTGGTTTAGCACTTGATCATGCACCTCCTCTTTTCCTGTTGGTTGAGCACTTGATAATGCACCTTCTCTTTTCCTGTTGGTTGAGGACTTGATAATGCACATCTTTTCCTGTTGGTTGAGCACTTGATAATGCACTCCTCTTTTCCTGTTGGTTGAGTACTTGATAATGCACCTCCTCTTTTCCTGTTGGTTGAGTACTTGATAATGCACTCCTTTGCTGTTGGTTGAGCACTTTAAATACACCTCCTCTTTTCCTGTTGGTTGAGCACTTGATAATGCACCTCCTCTTTTCCTGTTGTTGAGCACTTATAATGCACTCCCTTTTCCTGTGTTGAGCACTTGATAATGCACTACCTCTTTTCCTGTTGGTTTAGCACTTCATAATGCACCTCCTCTTTTCCTGTTGGTTGAGCACTTGATAATGCACCTCCTCTTTTCCTGTTGGTTGAGCACTTGATAATGCACTACCTCTTTTCCTGTTGGTTTAGCACTTCATAATGCACCTCCTCTTTTCATGTTTGTTAGCACTTGATAATGCACCTCCTCTTTTCCGTTGGTTGAGCACTTATTATGCACCTCCTCTTTTCCTGTTGGTTGAGCACTTCATTATGCACCTCCTCTTTTCCTGTTGGTTGAGAACTTGATAAGCACCCCCTTTTCCTGTTGGGGAGCACTTGATAAAGCACCGCCCTTTTCCTGTTGGTGGAGCACTTGATAAAGCACCGCCCCTTTTCCTGTTGGTGGAGCACTTGATAATACACCTCCTCTTTTCCTGTTGGTTGAGCACTTGATAATGCACCTCCTCTTTTCCTGTTGATTGAGTACTTGATAATGCACCTCCTCTTTTCCTGTTGAGCACTTGATAATGCACTCCCCGTTGGTTGAACACTTGATAATGCACCTCCTCTTTTCCTGTTGGTTGAGCACTTGATAATGCACCTCCTCTTTTCCTGTGGTTGAGCACTTGATAATGCACCTCCTCTTTTCCTGTTGGTTGAGCACTTGATAATGCACCTCCTCTTTTCCTGTTGATTGAGTACTTGATAATGCACCTCCTTTCCTGTGTGAGCACTTGATAATGCACCTCCTTTTCCCGTTGGTTGAACACTTGATAATGCACCTCTTTTCCTGTTGGTTTAGCACTTGATCATGCACCTCCTCTTTTCCTGTTGGTTGACACTTGATAATGCACCCCTCTTTTCCTGTGGTTGAGCACTTGATAATGCACCTTCTTTCCTGTTGTTGAGCACTTGATAATACATCTTTTCCTGTTGGTTGAGCACTTGATATGCACCTCCTCTTTTCCTGTTGGTTGAGTACTTGATAATGCACCTCCTCTTTTCCTGTTGGTTGAGTACTTGATAATGCACCTCCTCTTTCCTGTTGGTTGAGCACTTTATAATACACCTCCTCTTTTCCTGTTGGTTGAGCACTTGATAATGCACCTCCTCTTTTCCTGTTGGTTGAGCACTTGATAATGCACCTCTCTTTTCATGTTGGTTGAGCACTGATAATGCACCTCCTCTTTTCCTGTTGGTTGAGCACTTTATAATACACCTCCTCTTTTCCTGTTGGTTGAGCACTTGATAATGCACCTCCTCTTTTCCTGTTGGTGGAGCACTTGATAATACACCTCCTCTTTTCCTGTTGGTTGAGCACTTGATAATGCACCTCCTCTTTCCTGTTGGTTGAGCACTTGATAATGCACCTCCTCTTTTCCTGTGGTTGAGCACTTGATAATGCACCTCTCTTTTCCTGTTGGTTGAGTACTTGATAATGCACCTCCTCTTTCCGTTTGAGCACTTGATAATGCACCTCCTTTTCCCGTTGGTTGAAACACTTGATAATGCACCTCCTCTTTCCTGGGTTAGCACTTGATAATGCACCTCCTCTTTTCCTGTTGGTTGAGCACTTGATAATGCACCTCCTCTTTTCCTGTTGGTTGAGCACTTGATAATGCACCTCCTCTTTTCCTTGTTTAGCACTTGAATAATGCACCTCCTCTTTTCCTGTTGGTTTAGCACTTGTAATGCACCTCCTCTTTTCTTGTTGGTTGAGCACTTGATAATGCACCTCCTCTTTTCCTGTTGGTTGAGCACTTGATAATGCACCTCTCTTTTTCCTGTTGGTTGAGCACTTGATAATGCACCTCCTCTTTTCCTGTTGGTGGAGCACTTGATAATGCACCTCCTCTTTTCCTGTTGGTTGAGCACTTGATAATGCACCTCCTCTTTTCCTGTTGGTGGAGCACTTGATAATACACCTCCTTTTTCCTGTTGTGGAGCACTTGATAATGCACCTCCTCTTTCCTGTTGGTTGAGCACTTTATAATACACTCCTCTTTTCCTGTTGGTTTAGCATTTGATAATGCACCTCCTCTTTCCTGTTTGTTAGCACTTCATAATGCACCTCCTCTTTTCCTGTTTGTTTAGCACTTCATAATGCACCTCCTCTTTTCCTGTTGGTTTAGCACTTGATAAAGCACCGCCCGTTTTTTCTGTTGCACCAACCCTTTTATACGCCCGATATATATATATCGGGGCGTATAATGTGATACGGTCGTCCGTCTGTCTGTCTCTGTCTGTCTGTCTGTCTGTCCATCCGTCCGTCCGTCCATCCCTGTCCGCACTCTAACTCCCAAAGTTTTCAACTTTCACATTTCATATTTGGTACATAGGTACAGACTGTGGAGACGGTGTGTCGCGACATACGTTCGTCATCTAAAGTGTTGCCACGGCAACCAGGATGCTGTTTCCATCTCGTAGCACAATTCTGTATATACCTTCTTGTTCGGGCGTATATTGTGCTCACTTGCACTCTTGTTCTTATTGGTTTAGCACTCTAAGTACCACCCATTTTATGCTCACCTGGACTTTAGACAGGTGAGCTTATGCGATTGAGCAGTGTCTGTAGGTGAGTGAGTGAGTCAGTCTGTAAACACCTCGGTCTCAAACACGATTTTGATGAAACCTGGGCACAAGCTTCATATCTGATGCCTAACAAAGATGTATTGACCTCATCAAAATCTGCGCTCATTAAGGGGGTCTCCGGGGCGAGGTTTGACAACCCCCCCCCCCCCCCCCAAAAAAAATAAGGTCTTTGCTCTCTTCTCCGAAACTACACCCATGATTTTCATGAAACTTTTGACCACAACCTTCATCACCCATGTCGTACCAAAGTTTGTTCATGGCATTAAAAAAAAATCAGGGTCCAAGGGGGTCTGCGGGCAGTTTGAGTGACTGTTGCTCCTGATCCAGGTGAGCTTCAGGGCACGTGTTCCTATTCATTAATTTTTTTTCCTGTTCAGCCCGAGGTAACAACTGCTCCAAAAACTGCTCATTAATAATATAATTCCTGGAATATGTCAACTTCCAATGTTCTTCCTTTTGATTTTATTTAGATTTTTAATGCCTATGAGGTCTTGGCTTTGAGCAAAGATTTTAACTACCAGGGT
This sequence comes from Eptatretus atami, assembly GCA_035128595.1. Classification (NCBI taxonomy): domain Eukaryota; kingdom Metazoa; phylum Chordata; class Myxini; order Myxiniformes; family Myxinidae; genus Eptatretus; species Eptatretus atami. The sequence continues at coordinate 198,933,731 of CM068952.1, forward strand.
AGCACATGGGTTCTTTCTTCTTCTTGAAAAATGTTTTTTTTTCACAATTGTTGGGAGCGAAGGTGTGCCACTGATGCAGTGCCCCCTATAGGTTAGTACAGAAATTTCTCATTTGTTCAGGGTACCGGTGTTGGCTCACCTCTTTGCAAAGGACACCGTGGGGTCTTCAAGACCAACCAACTAATGCTAGCAGACGAGACGCCCAGTTTAACATCCATCCTACGGATGCTGAACTTTCTGATGTAACTTCCTGCCTACAAAGCAATAATCCGACAGTTTATAGTCAGGTCGGGAATCAAACCCAGACTATAGACTGCCCAAAGGTAAGTGTGCTACCTGTGCACCATCCTGCCAGGCACTAAGATCCACGTCTATGTCTCTCAGCCATTACTGGGACCAAGGAAGCTTTTAAAGAACGCTATTTTTTGCATGATCTTAACTTGTTCAGCAACCTTTTGGTGATATCGAGATTACATTGTGCAAATGGCTGTGGCTTGTAGGCAGGTATAGGTGTGTGAGTGTGCACTCGCACACGCACTCTGGTCGGGTCCACTCGTCGTTCGAATCCGAGCACTGCCTCGTGATATAGATCTCGAGTTCAAATCAAATCCCCCGTACTGTATGTATTTGTACACTGTACACATAATGCCCTCGTCATTTGACTGAAGTTCATCGATTGTTTCATCATTTCCTGCTTGCATCCGATAGAGGGCCCAGTAGGCCAAGAGTGCTTTTACCAAAATGAATGTAGTTTTGAACTATTTGAAATTGGAAACTGCACAGAGGCCAATAAGGCCAGGGATGATGTCATGTCCCTTTTAATTTAAATTCTGACATCACTTGACCTGATTTGATATCAGGTTTCCATAATGATGCAGACAGGGCTAAAAAATTTTTTTAAAATGCCATGAACCGCAAGATTGTTCTGCAGCTGCTTCTTCTACCTCTTGTGTTCCATTTCACGATGCACGACAGCGACACCATCGCTCCCGAGTGGTTTTAACATCTCTACAAGTGAATTGGACGTCGTCGTACGCACCGGTCATGGAAGTCTGAAAACAGGCCGCATCGGCGTGACTAAAGCAAGCCAACATGGGACGCGTCTTGGTTGATGTGGGTCTTGTTAATCTTTTCCAGAACATTCAAAATCGTCCTCTAACCGCTTTGGTTATCATTGCCAAAAAGACTCCGGAATTTTCCCGCTTGTGTGCAAGCACCATATTAGTTGCTTTGAATCGACCCACACGCAGCCTGAAGCAATTATGGATCCACTTTCCTGCGAAGACCGTAAGATAAGTGGGCTGTGAAAGGACCATTAAGATGAACTGTGATGGATGTTCTGTTGTTTCCTTAACTTCTTACCGCCAGACTTGGAATCCAAGCCTTCACTGGCATTTCCCCAGCTTGGCATTCTTCTCGCAGCAAAATATGATTGCGATAAGAATACCGTGGAACCAAAAGGGTCTTTTACCTGTGGCTACGGTTTAGAAACCGACAGGTGAGCTTGCGTCTCGTCCGACAGATAATCTTCGCCGATGAATGCACAGAAGCCGAAGGTCGTCACTGGCACATCGCGCACTTCAGCTGCGTCGAGTGCCAGATCGTGCTTGGTGGCCAGCGCTACATCATGAAAGACGGCCGTCCATTCTGCTGCTCGTGCTTCCAGGTGCGGCACACCGTGCCGTGCATCGCTTGCTATCAGCACATCGGTGAGTTGGTTTTTTTTTCACTCCACTTTGCTTTTCATGTTCAGAATTTCTCGCACCTTTGTTGATCGGGTACAGTGGTCACCTGTTACTAAGGACACGACAATGGTATCCCGGACTTTCTGGAGGTTAATCCAGCTGGAGGTAGATGATTGGATTGCACAGCCTGGCCCAGGAGCAGAATGGCCAACTTGATGTTGTTGTTGCGTCATTTTGAAGCACATTTGTGTGGCAGGCTATCACTTTGACTATGGCGACTCGATGCCGATGTGTCTGGCTGTCCTTGCTGGCAGTGCATTGCAATGAACAAAGTGAGCAGCACATTGTAGTTTCTCATCCAACGAGAAGCCTGTGTTAAACAAACCAATCAAAATGGGTTTTGGCATTGGTTCAGTGTGTTCGGTGGGTCTGGCGCTCACGCGTTGCATGATAGCCATAGCACAACTTTTATCAGGCCTATTCGATTCGATAACATCTCGTGGGGGTGTGGGCGGGGGAGAGAGGGATTTCAGGATAGGGGAGGGTGGAGCTTCCCAGCAACTCTTCAGGATGATCACCATCAGCAAAATCCAAGCACGACCACCGGATCAGGTCACGATTTAAGCAATGGAATTGAATATTTCTGAAAATGATGATGAGATAACAAGGCATCCATGATCAAATCGCACAAGGGCTATTTATTTTGGCGGGAGGTGATGAAAGTCCGAGCAGTGCGACGGTGCTCGCTTCCCGATCTTTTTTTTGATTTACGTATTTCAGGGAGAGGGCAACACCTTGTATTTTGAAGTGAAAAATCTTCCATAGCATTCGATTTGAGGAACGTGTTGGCCAATTCGAGCCAGGGCCTGTAAAATAACTCCAAGCATCTCATTTCCGGCATCCTACTGCTAAAGATGTCCATCCTGCTCCCAATCCACGCGCACCGATATATCTTCAGGAATGTTAGCTCGTCCACGGAGAATTGTTGTAAAACCGAGCTGGCTAACCCATGACCTTCATACAGATGTTAGGCAGTCTTACCTGGCCTACTCTACAGGTGGCGCAGTTCTAACAGCAAATTGCAACTCTTAAAGAAGTCACCTGTGAAAAGTTAGCGATATCCTCAACTACTATCCGTTTGCCTACTTTTACCAAGTGCCCTTAAAGCTTATGACTACTTTCTAGAGCCTGAACAGCTGTTCTTAGTGGGATGTTGATATACCTGGATGTAATGTCCCATACTCCAGTATCCTTAAATTGCATTGCCTCAGCAAATTTTGAGGAATCCTTTTTTTTGGTGGAGCAGTTAGCATGAGATTTGGTCGACGCCGAACATCTGGATAAAACCCACAGTCATCAGTTTTTGCTGTCATTTATCAATAAAACTTCAGTAATTACTTAAACACCTGGACAGAGTACAAGCAGCCCAGAAGCAGTCCGGGGTTCGACCAAATCTTCCCCCCTCCGTAGAGTGATTTGGTGATTGAACCCCACGACCTCTGCAAGTCAGTGAAAAAAAAACTTGTCTGTCTGTCTTTTGTGTTCTGCCCGAAGACAGGTCCAGTGAGCCAAAGCAGTCTCGTGCCGAGCATTACACTGCGTAGTTTGCCTTCGCCTTCACAGTGGTAACCAGGGCAGGAATTTGTCGTTGAAGAGTCGTGGCAAGAACTCGCTTGCAATTCCCCAAAGACACCGTGGGATCTTTAATGTCCACCAACCAATCCGAGTCGACAGGGCACCCAGCTTAACGTCCTTTCGATGGACGGTGCACTTTGTGATGCAACGCAGTGCACGCGAAGGACCATTCGGGCAGTTTGCAGTCAGGAATCAAACCCGGTCGAGAGAGTTCAAAGGTTAGTGTCCTGCTTCTGCACCACCCTGTCAAATGAAAAGCATGACAGAGGAAAGTTTCTGTGATTCCACAATAATAAATAAATAAATAAATAAATCTGGCAATTGTTGCTGATTCCTTACTGTGCTTCCATTTGTTTAAGGCCTGGAGGAAGAGCGGGTGACGTATGGAGGACAACACTGGCATGCACGAGACAAATGCTTCAGCTGTGCCCGCTGCAAGAGCTCCTTGCTGGGATTTCCTTTCCTTCCACAACAGGGTCAGATTTTCTGCTCCAAGGCCTGCAGCCTGGGAGATGATGGAAATGCCTCGGATTCTGCAGATTCGGCATTCCAGAGTGCACGCTCTCGTGACTCTCACCGCAGTTTCCGCAATGGATCTGAGGCGTCGCAACCCAAACCAACGGCCTACAGCCTCGACCCGACGCCGTTCATCCTCGAAAACGCCTCTGAAAGCTCGATGTATGGGCTGTCGGAAAGTGGGAAACGAACGGCCTTTCATTTGTCCCCAGGATCCTTTGTGGACTCGAGTTTGGAGAGATCGAGTCCAACAACCTACCTGCCGTTTTCAGATCATGTGCAGCTTCAAAAGAAAGATAATGTTCGTGAAGAGATGCCTCACCAAGTTATCATCCCGAGTGAGTCTTTGCAGAGCTTGGCAAAGCAACTCCGTGATGAAATTAAGGCAGAGGGCCCATCGTCGCTGCTAGGCCTCATCGAGAGAGCGGGCCATTACTCACCACAGCGCATGGCAAAGCACGAATCCCCAAAACTTCACACTAGTCCGGACTCTTACTTCCACACAGACATGGGCACCAAGTCAATAGACAGACTCGTAAGTGTCCCAGAGGCTGCTGGTTGCTCAGAAGGTGAGAAGTGTAATCACTTCCAGCACTTGAAGGTCCAGCTTCCTCATGTTGGGACCTGGGGCCGGCCGGAAGGAACGAGAAATCCACATTGTGCTCTACACGGCTCGATGGAATCTCTTTCCAACATCACAGGTTGGTTGGTGAAGGACATTTTTCTGCCTGTACTCTAATGCTATACAGAAAGCTTTACCCCCCCCCCCCCCCCAAAGCCATTGGACTCACCTCCGTAGTGACAGACTTGAGTGACATATTCAGTCGATATATCGGTGCGCCAGTCAATTGATGATTATAACAAATTTGAATATTTAAATGGAATCCTGGTACACTTGTACAAATTCGTAACTTGGGAGAAGTATGCGCTCGACTTGCTGTTGCCTTGCTCTCATGAAGACGTTTAGTCTCAGATGAAATTTATTAAAATAATAACCAATAGAAAAACTTCTCAAGGGACAGCCAAGCACCGATAGCATTAAACAAGAAGCTTACAGATTTCCAAACCAACAGGAAAGGCTGCGCTCTTTCTGCGACGTCTTTTATCCTATTTATTTCTGAATCGGTCGAGTAGTGTTTGGTACGATTTGGTGGTTCGCCAGAGGTTTGCTAGAATCGGTATAATAGTGTTCGGTGGAACTTGCTTCGCCAAAAACAGTAAACGAGTGCGCTGTACTCTGTTGGTTCACCAAAATCGGCAGAGCAATGCTCAGTCTCACTTGTTGGTCCCCCAGAATCAGAGTAGTGCTCGGTGGAACTTAGTTCCCCAGAATCGGTATGGTAATGCTCGGCACTCTTTTTTTGGTCCGGGTGCCTTTTTAGATGCTTGAGCAAATAATTTTCGTGAAAATTGTTCGCATAAAGGAGAGTACAGTATGTCGGTGAACGTTTGTTTTTAGAATATCTGCGCGTACTGCGTTGTTAGTCATTCGATCACGCGCAAAGCTGTCCTTCACATTTCATCCACAGCCAAAATCCCTTTCGATGTTGTGCTCTTTTATTTTGTTTCTTATGAAATTTTGGAGTTCAGGAATTGGTGCTGTGCTGTGGATCCTTGCGTGAAGTCAGCTTTCGCATCCGATACGTAGATGTGAAAGATTTCACCAGAGTAAGAAAACTATTGAGTCGTGATCCAAATTGTTCCACTTCTATGTAGGAGTTCAGTGAAGTTTTGACTGCATGTACATTGAAACTCTTCCTGGTCTGTAAGTGTCATGTCTGGTTGAGGAAGCTCAGACAATAGCCATCTTCCAACAGGAAATCGGATCAAAGCACGGTCTGTGGGGGACCTTGCGTCTTCCGTGATTACTGGCGTAAAATGCTCGAACTCTGCTCAAAATGAGACAAATTGCACGTGTCAAAGATAAGTCTCCTGTACTTTCGATAACTTGATTTGTGTGCTTTTCCAGGCTTGACTGTGGATGTGGAATACAAGTCCATGGAGAAGCATGCAAAATTGAATATCCCACACGGAATCAAGGAAGTGAACTGCAAGAAGGAAAAGTTCAATACTCCTTGTTCGCTGTACCCGGCCATCCGGTACCAAAGCACCGATTCCATTTCAAGCCTCAATCTAGCAGTAGAAAACGAACCCATCAATAGCATTCGGCAGCGGATGCTGGGCCCTGTCCGTCGATCGCTCTCGCAGCCTCGCATTCAAGCCAGAATTGGTCGCGAGGCCGCCGAAGTGCCTGCATCTCCTCCCGCGATGGTGTGTCGCCCGCCACTGAGCGAACGTCTCCGACGGCGTGCATTCGACTCCGAGGAAGGACGCCATCAGCATCACCGTGGCCATCACCACTCCCGAAAATCGCGTAAATCGCGCTCCGAGAACGCTTTGAACCGACTGGCCGTATCTGAGCAACGGAGATGTCACTTTAAGGAAGAGCCTGAGGTGCACACGCACGAAGAGTACGAGCAGAGGATGCAACAAAGGACCGGCAAACCTGGAGAAGGTGGCCGGCCCCGTGCCAGGCCAATATACGCGCCTCAGAATCACATCACCGTCGAAAGGTTCCCGAACCGAAACGTCCTCGACTTCTTTGAGGACGATTCCGTGGATTCCGATGGTTGCTGTTCAACCTGCTCTTCGTCGTCGTCCGATTCTGAAGAGGATGGATATTTCCTGGGACGGCCTATTCCGCACGCGACTCTTCCGAGCAAACTGCCCCCTCACATCATCCCCGTGGCCTTCGGTCGAGGAGCATCATTGGCAGCCAAAGCGAACGCCATTGGGGATAAAAAGAGACGGCAAAAGGGCAAGAACTGTATCATTTCGTAACCCACCATGTTTTGTTTTTTTTCTTTTTCTGTGTGCTCTTGCTTGTTGAGTCCGTGTTCGCTCGCTTCGTCTGATCCGCCATTAATATCTTAACGAATTTGCTCTGCTGCCCTATTGTTTACGTTATTGTTTTTTTATTGCTTTGTTGTTTGTTTTTAATAATGTTTTTTTTTTTTTAAACGCTTGTGATATTATGTAAATATTTGTAAATTAAAATTCTCAACTCAACATTTTCCTGCAACACACCACTCACCTCTGGATTGCCTTCAAAGGGAAGTCTGTTTTTCATCCTTTGTTGATTAGGTTTTTTAAAAATGAAAAGTACAAAGTGGTTTAAAAGTTATTTTTAAGGTTCTGATTGATCTATTTTGGAGAGGTGGTTGGTTTCACTGCGATTCGTACCAAGGCCCGAGCCGGGCCAGAGCCGCCTTCAGTGCGAGCTGGTAAGGCCATCCCGAGTCTCCCCGTGATTTGTCCCATCACTCGCTCTACCTGCTGAGCATGGGGCAGTATAAATGACTAAGCTCTGCTGCTTGCTTCATTGCTTTTTCCCAGTTGACAAGCAATTGTTGACCCAAAGAAACCTTGGAAAGGAAATTTTTTTTTTACATTGCAATCTGCATTCTGGTTGCATCGTTATCGTATCGACGCACAACAGGTGGGCTTGCAGGATAGCCGAGAGGTATAGCCTGGGTTTGAATCCCTACCCAGCTATGAGCTGTCACCCTGGTGTTTTGCATGCAGGGCAAGGCATCAATGTGTGTGCCGTCCTTTGGAGGGACGTTGTGCTGTTGGTGAAAGACATTGGCTGAAATTGTTCCCTGGCCTACCCCACAAGGTGGGATTACTCGAATTTGGTGCCAAGAGACAGAGAGACAGAGACAGGCAGAACCACATCAACAAATTGTTGAACCACAGAGGCCTTTGTTGGTGGGTCCATGTTCTGAGAGTGTTTATGGATTATTATTTTGCCATTATCATCGTTTATAAAACTTATCATTGAGATGTACAAACTAGTTACGTCTTAAGAAGGCTCGTTATTATTCCCTTTAAGATGATTGGTGCATTTTATTTATGTTTTTTGTTTTTTATTTTTTTTTGCCTTGTCATTGAAAACAACCCTTCCGTAGTCCCATCTGGTGCTTTCGGATTTGTAAATGTCTGTATTTCTAAATTCTCGATCCTAAATAAATTTTTGTACTGATTTTGCATCTTTCCTTTTGTCGTTTTTTAAAAATTATTACTATTGGACAAGTCGATGAAGGCCGTTGAATGGTATACCTGTAAATTCGTTTGAGAGCCTTTGGTGTGAGGTTTTACCAAAGACCTGGATTTGATTGATTTGTTGTTTTTTTTTTCAAGGTGTAAACAACTTGGGAATGGTTTAATCAACTCGAATCGTAACAAGGAATATACAATTTAACATTTTTGCAGTGGTTTATAATTTCTGAGGCTGCTCGATCACAGGGCTCCAGCAGATAGTGCATCACCATCTCAGGTCCGCTCCCACCCGTACCCATGATCTTTTCTACTCCCATTAACCATACCTAACTCGACCTTCTTACTTGTGCAGGTTTCCTGCTCTCCTCTGTCCACTCTTTCCCTCCCTTTAGTCCAACTGTTGCCCCATTTTTGGTTCGTTGTCTTCTTGCCCTCTGTCTGTCTCCTCACTCTTCCTTGAGCCTTGGTTTGTATCATTTGTGAAGAGTAAGCGAGTTATCGCCGGTACCATGGCCAAATTCGAAATTCTTGTCCTAACCTACAGAGGGCATTGCATCAGTGGCACAGCCACATCGTCAGCCAATGATGCTACCCCACAGCTTTGTGCTGCACATGACAGAAGAAGAAGAAAAAGAAGCCTTAATCTTGTATCATTTTTATTTTTATTTTTTACTGATCTCATTCTTCCCGTGATGTCATGACTCTACAGTGTAATACAAAGCGGTTTGAATATGATGCTCGGCCCCTATTGGCTGATGCCACGTTTTAAATGAACACACTGGCTGATGCCATTGTGCTGCATCACAAAGTCCTTTGGCCCTCGATGGCCAGCAAACTGGGTGTCCTGTCGGGTACCTTTTAATTTGTGGACGTCAAAAATCCCACGGTGTCTTTTTCCAATAGTAAGCGGAGTTAGAGCCAGCACCCCAAACGAACAAAGCACAAACAAATTACCAATTCCTCCTGGATATCAATGGAGACAATAAATCTCAAGTCTTCTCCATGAAACCTGATGCTTTATGTTATCAGAAGAACCAATGGACGTGACTAGGTGATTTGAGCCAATCACAGGCACCATCCTAAGAGAGCCATGGCACATCATCTCACACGGTCAATCTATGATCTTTATTTTGACTTTTATTTTTTTTGTATACATCGTTGATGCTTGTGGAAGAGCTAGTACGAGAAACATTGAATGGATCAGGACAAAAGGAACGGCAGAAAGAGGGGGGGGGGGAACCACCACCAGCAGAACCAAAAGCCAAGACAGGGAGGTGGACAAACAATGTATGAGGGGACAGGGAGGAGGTGTGGAATGGACAAGAAAGATACGGGGGGGGGGGACTGGAAATTTGGAGAAGGAGGGATTGGGGTGGGTTAACGAGGGAAGAAAAGATCATGGTTTTGGATTGGAGCTATCTGAGATGGTGGTGAACAGCTGCCTTGAAGACCTGGAGGGAAGGATGCAATTGAAGAGGATGTGGAGGTTGATTTGATAAGCAGGGGGGGGGAAACAAGAGGAACAAATGAGTGGAGGTGAGCAGTGATCCTGGATTGAGGTAGTTTCACCAGAAGGGGGTTGACGGTGGACCGTGTGAGCTGTACAGAAACCTGGGGGGGGGGGGTGGACAAAGCACGGAAAGAGCAGAGGGTTGGCAAACAAGAGACCAATGACCTGTCTGTGATGGCAAAGTGATTGGCCTGTAGACTCATCTTCATCATGGGAAATTCCAGTTATCTGGAAGACCTTGGTTACCACGGCATCAGGGTGACCAAGATAAGGCAGGGGAGCCAGCCCAGAGGGGAGAACAGTGCTCCATCAGGCTGTGGATGAAGATCCTTGTCGGTGGATAGGAGTTCAGGTGTGCCAGCGAAGGACATTGTACGACGGAGAATGCCCAGTTGGTGACTGGCTTTGGGGGCCAACTTTGCAATGTGGTTTGACCAAGAAAGATAGTGGCTGATAGTGTGACCCCGGAGTTTGAATGAACTTCCTCGTTCATAAAGTAGAGAGCAGTGTTTGCTAGACAGTTCTTTCAGAGAGAGATAGGTGAGAGTGTGAGATTCGTTAGGATTGAATGACATTCCAAGCGTTTGACCAGCTTGATTTTATTTTATTATTTTATTTTTAAGGTCTGAAGAGAGGAAAGAGTCTGAAGGATGATGGATGTCACTGCAGAGGGTGGAGTCATCAGCAGAGATAGGATGTTCGAGAGAGTCGGAGAGATCATTGAGGAAGATGAGGAATAGGACTGGGCCGAGAACACTGTCTTGGGGCACTCCAGCTGAGACAGGAAGAGGAAATGAAAGGATTTCATTGAGTGCCACATGTTGGCTGCGAGAGTAGAGGAAGTCAGTAAGTCACGTGTGCAGTTTACTTTGGATTCCAGAGGCAGAGAGTTTGGAGAGTAAGGTAGGATGCCAGATTGTATCGAAAGCATGAGATGTGTCCGAAGAGACGTCCCTGTTCTTACGTCTGACATTGAGGGCCTCCGTCCATTGTTGCGTGATTCAAAGCAGCATCTTCCAAGGTGGATTGACCTGGTCTGAAACCAAAATGGTGATCTGAGACGAGGTTGGAGAAAAGAAAGGATTTCATATTAACTGCGATGATGAATTCCATGACCTAGCTGATGGGTCTGCAGCAGGGATCATACGGTGTGACATTTTGTGACATTTTGTGACATTTGACAAAAGCAATAAAAACTGCGACATTCTGTGACAAAACAGATTTTATGTGACAAACTAGGTTTTCATGTGACAGTGTTGAGATAATTGTGGCACATTTGACAAGAAAGTTTTGTCCGTGCCAGCTTTGTACCAGATATATCACGATGACTATCCTTCTAGAGCAAACTTTTTATCGGTGGTCACCATCAGCAAGGTGAGAAGTAAAATCAACACACATTCTCACGTCAAGTTTTGTTCATTTTTGCGCTTTGTTTATCACTTGTACCGCAGACTTCTTTGCATTAACACTGTTCAGTTAATAATGCTTTTTGCTTAGGGCCCTGTCACACCTTGACGTTTTAGCCAGCAATGGCAACGTACAAAAATGTATGTAAAACGTTGGCGACGCTGAAATTTTGGTGTTTTTAAAAAGTTTTGGACGTATTCATAACGAGTTGGACGTATGCATAACGTATTGTAACGTACACAGAACGTTTTAATCACATATAGATAACTTAGACCAACGAATGATTAGCGTGTTGTCGGCGTTCACAACCTCTGCCCAACGATAGTCTAACGTATGCATAGCGCGCTGCACGTATCGCCGACGATCACGTGGCGTAGCCTATTAAAAAGCTGCCGCACGCCAATTTAAATCATAACAGCCTGAGAATTGAAGTGTCAACATCGCAGTCACACCTTGACGATTTAGCCAGCGTATGCGACCTCTGAAAAATTTGTCTAAAACGCTGGCACACGTCGAATACGTTATGGGTAAGTTGTGTATACGTTAAGAGCACGCTGAAAAACACTGCCATACGTCCTAATTCGCCTTGTACGTCGTGAAATTTCAAGCATGCTGAAAATTTACGACATACTCCCGTATGGCTCACACGTTCCGCTACGCTGGGAATAAGTTGTAGACGATATGCGATCGTTGACACACGTCGACACAAGTTCCTTGTAAGTTACTCATAAGTCGAAACACGTCGAGGTAATGTTTAGCATACCCGAAACTTATTTTCTCTGTCAAGGCACATTTTCTTTTTTTCTCCTTGGCTCCGTGAAGGCACGTGACGAAATATCTGAAGTTGTTGTTGTTTTTTTTTTAGTCTATCACGAATTTTAAATATATTTGGACATTTGCTTTAAGTTTCGACGTCGAACGTGACAATATCCTCAAACAGAAAATATTCACAGAGGAGGAACTAGAATAAGACGAGCAAACTGAAGAGGCAATCGGACGTGACGTAACAGCACGTGACGAAATATCGGAAGTTGTGTTGTTTTTTTTTTTTTTAAACGCTGCCATACGCCATTATACGGTCTGTAAATTTGAAACACGTTCAGTAAGTTATGTGGTCGTCCGGAAGACGTCAATCAAATACGTCTACATACGTAATAAT
>CM068952.1:198967897-198980059 GCA_035128595.1 Eptatretus atami
TATGGTCACACTGTATGTAGATTTGACGTGGTCACGCTGTATGCATATTTCATGTGGTCACGCTGTATGTACATTTGATGTGGTCACGCTGTATGTATATTTGATATGGTCACGCTGTACGTATACTTGATATGGTCACGCTGTATTTACATTTGGTATGTGCACTTGTTATGGTCCTTGTGTATGTGCATTTGATATGGTCCTTGTGTATGTACATTTGATGTCCACACAGTATGAGCATCACGTCCTTCTGGTAGGTTACATGAACGACAGCCAGCGGCTCCTGAATGGTGTGATGCATCACCGGTGACTGTGTTGACTGGTGCCCTTGCACTCTGATTTTTATTTTGTTGATGCTCTTGGGTGGCACCTGACACCAGGGCCATCATCTCCATGCCAACAACCCCACAGGATACTGAGATATACGGCTGCTTCCCTGCTTGCCTCACTCATTCATGCCGGCTTGTCCCACTCAGTGCTTCTCGTCACAACGACCACCTAGCAGAATAACCCTGATCTCCGGATCGGCCACCTGCCCACAAAATTCTGCCACCTCTAGCGGACTCCACTGCAAGGAGATGTGGAAGATCAGATGAAGATCCACCCACGGAGACCAAGACGCAGAGTCCACGAAGACCACCAAAGGACCAAGACAGACGCAGAGTGCATAATTTTGGGGCCTTTTATCCTTGTCCCCTGGCATTTATCTCCACTCATCTTCCTCTCCAGATCTCCATATTTGCATATCGATCTGTTCCCATTGGCGGTCGACCCAAGGGGTACATGTTGGTGGTGTCTTCGTGCTATTGGCTGCCACGTAATAAGTCCCGTGGATTTCTTTCCCCTGATTGTTTCTGGGCTCGAGGGGCATTTATCGTTCTTGATCCACAGTGTTCTAGCACCGTGTTGGTGCAAACCAAGCTGTTTGAACCAGTTCAAGGAGAGGGAAAAGTAAGATGCAAGAAGGATGCAGAAAATAAATATTATGGCAGGGAAAATCATCTCTCTAATACATACAGTATGCCACACGTATCGATACACATGTGATACTATATATACGCATAACTAAACAGATACTTGAAGAAATAACTATCGTTGTACTAAAGATTCATTCCTTAACCCCGAATAGTCATAACTGCAACAATATTAATATAAAATAAAATGTAATCAATTATTTCCACCACCGAAGGTGGACCCGAGGAAGCCTCCCTCTTTCCTTTATTGGCCTGAGGAAGCTCACAAGGAAGCGGGTGAAACGCCACCTGAGACCGGGTCTGCTCTTCCTTGTTACTTAAATTAGCAGAGTAGATCTAGTTACTTTTTTTGGTTGGATGCACCTTTCTTCTTTATAAAATAAAATAAAATATGTAACTCCTCCAAAGCTCTTGTAGCTAAATAATTCTGCATAAAAGTTACACAAGGGAAGTCCTTTGCAGTTTCAAACTCGACCTGAGTTCCTTTACAGCTGCAGACATTCAAAAGTTGTGCATACATGAGAATCCCAATGATACACGCCCCCTCAGCTGCCGGACCGGTTTCATCACTTGTTGGCGAGTCATTCGTGACGGCACAGCTTTCTGTTGGCGGGTTGCTTTATGCAGCTTCTTCGGCTAGAAGAGCATGGGAGGAGTCGATTTATTTCTATAATCCTAGCCACTTGGGTTTAATTGATTAGGTAAGAGTTAATTGGTTATTACCTCCATTCACAGGTGAGAGATATGGGTGAGTCTTCCTTTTTCATATATATATATATATATATATATACATCCATTGACGATTCATTTACACTACCTCAAAGCTCCCCCTCAATCACGACTGTGCATGTTAAAGGGATTTCTGTTTTATTCGTAAGAGTTTTGAAGTGTACGAGCAAGCACACGTAGCGTTTATTGTCCACACATGCCCTCTAGTGGGATTGAAGCAGTTGTTTAACTTTCCCCTTCTGGATTATTAAAAGGCAACTCATTTACTTCATTCCACTTTTGTGATCTAATATGTAAAGAAGAAAGTTTGTTTGTTCGTTTATGCATTTGGTCCCTGCAGGAACCAGTGCAACCAAACTTTGCATGCCCTGCAACCTTCATCCAGAGGAAGGTCGAGGGCTATGTTTGGATAAAAAAAAATTGAAATCAGATGATTGGTCTTCAGGCCACTATCAGGTCTTGTACTTATGCACTGCCTGCGGTTTCCCCATCCCCCCCCCCTTTTGGTAATATGCTTTGTGAAGATTGTATGTTGAGGTTGTACAGTGCTTACAAAACAAAATCAACAAAAATAAGTTAAAAGAAGGGAAAGCGGTTCCAAGTGCATTTTGCAATGCCCAAGATTGGTAATTCATACAAAACCATTAGGTCAACATTCCCCAATTTGTCATGCAGGAAATATTTAAATACATATTTCATTGAATTTCCCCAGACAACACCGGCTACTTCAGCTAGTATTAATATAACCTAAAGTGTCCTCTCATTTGGACTGAGGTCTGTTCTCCATTGCCTTTCTCGGGTGAGTGTGAGAGTGGTGTAAAAGAGTGGTCGTGCTTTTGTGCCATCGTGCAGTACCACGCTAGATGAGGAACAGGAGAAGCACATTACATCACGCAGTACCATCCCCGAGGAGGAACGGGAGAACCCTATTACATCATGCCCCACCATGCCCGAAGAGGACTGTCTAATTACACCCTCAACGCGATTCCTTGCGAAACGGCAGGAAATCGCTAATATGGAGGAATCACTGGCTACACAAAAGGAGGTGAGCAAACACACACACTCACACAACTCACTCACACACTCACTCACACACTCACTCACAACTCACTCAACCACTCACACACTCACACACCTCACACACTCACACACTCACACACTACACACTCACACACTCACACACTCACACACTCACACCACACTCACACATCACACACTCAACAAAAGCAACAAATACAGCCCAATGATTGCAAAAAGGAAAAAGCAAGACAAAACACCAACAGATGTATAGTGACAACCGGGAGAAAGAAAACAGCAGGGAAATATAACAAGCTCAAATGAGCTAAGATCCTCGTCCTCTTAATGATGTCATAAAAACGAATGTGACGTCATTGTGATGTATCAGCTTTGCGATAAATTATCTGTACTAATGCCCGGCTTGACTCCCGCAAACAAAATTCAAACAGCTTGCCTAGTTTCGGAGATAATGGAATAGGTGATTTCCATTAGCGGCGATATTATGACGTCAACTTTTTTTCTAGGAAGAATTTCCAAAATCGGAGATGGTTACTGCCTGTGCATGGGCTTTCTGCATATACATGGAAAGTTTCATGAAGATCCGATGAAAACTCTGGGTGTGAAACAAAAAATGTCAAAAAATAGCTATGACGTCATAGTGATGTATCATATGTGCGGTAATTCATCTCTGCTAATGCCCTGTTCGATTCCCACAAACAGAATTTAAAAAGCTTGCCTAGTTTCGGAGATAATTTTTTAGGCGATTTCCATTAGCGGAGATATTTTGACGTCATAACTTTTTTCTAGGAGGAATTTTCAAAATTGGAGATGGTTACTGTCTGCGCAGGGTATTTTTACATATATATGCCAAGTTTCAGGAAGTTTCGATGAAAACTGTAGGCTGTGAAACAAACTAGTTTCGGAGAATAGTATAGGCGATTTCCATTAGCGGCGATATTATAACGTTAACTTTTTTTCTAGGAAGAATTTCCAAAATCGAAGATGGTTACTGCCTGCGCGTGGGCTTTCTGCATATACATGGCAAGTTTCACGAAGATCCAATGAAAACTCTGGGTTGTGAAACAAAAAATGTCAAAAATAGGAATGACGTCATAAATATTGATATGACGTCATAGTGATGTTGTCATATGTGCGGTAAATCATCCCTGCTAATGCCCTGTTCGATTCCCGCAAACAGAATTCAAAAAGCTTGCCTAGTTTGAGACAATTTTTTAGGCGATTTCCATTAGCGGAGATATTTTGACATAACTTTTTTTCTCGGAGGAATTTTCAAAATCGCGAGATGGTTACTGTCTGCGCAGGGTATTTTACATATATATGCCAAGTTTCAGGAAGTTCGATGAAAACTGTAGGCTGTTGAAACAAAAAACAAAAAATGTCAAAAAATAGGAATGACTTCATAAAATTTGATATGACGTCATAGTGATGTATCATATGTGCTCGGTAGAGTGTGAAGGACGAGGGGTGGGGGGGGTGATGTGAAAATGGGTGATTAATGTATTATTAATTATGTATTATAATAATGCATAAAATAGAGCAGTTATTTCCTTAAAGTGAATGTCTGGAGTAAGTGTAAAGTCATTAATTCATTTATGATGAATGTTGCCCATGACATGTGCTATTAGATATGCATTGCTTTTATGTCTTGTTAGATGACATCCACCCATCCCCATGTCTGTATCTAAAATTATCAAACCTTTTGATCTCATTTTTACTGTTTTACCCTCTGTAATCTATCATTTATGTGCTTTTTAACATTCCGCAAGGCAGGCAGCACACGTTTTGGTGGCAAAAGCCGCCCGACCATCACAACTGGGCCGTGCTACATCAGGGCTTGGGGTGAAGGGTCATGGAGGGGTCACTCCGCCCACCCGACCGAAGCAGTGTCCAATGGTGAGTGAAAGGGGAGGGCATGACACGTCATCCGTGATGCATGGGCCCGAGACCATGAAGGCAGGTGTGCAGAGGGAAAATGAGTAGTTACCTGGAACCGGCACGGAAGAAGAGGCACACCTCCGCCCATGCCAGAGTCACATCCTCTCCTCTCCTCACAAGCCTGGGTGATGTCTACAGCAGCAGGTTGGCCCAAGCTGGGACTGGATTTGGAATCTCCAGCAAGCTCCGTGGGGTTTGCGAGAACTCTTCTTTCTTGTCCTTTCCCATTTTGTCTCTCTCTCACGTGGTGTCTGACCAGGCCTTAAGGCTTAGGATAATTAAGGAATCCCGATCATTTGTTTTCGTCCATGGGCATGGAATTGGTTGGGGTTAAGGGGTTGTTTTCATTTATTTATTATGCTCTTATTGCTTTTTGTAAATTCCCCTCCCCATGTCATTTATTATTAAATATACTTTGTCTCAGGGTGAATTCTGGCTGCTATGGTTTTCCTTGGCAACTGTAAAAAAAGAGACCTGTTAAGGGATAATTGGCCGCAGTTCTCAACACCACATGCCCTGGACCGCATCGTATGTCAGGCTCACTTGGCCTTTTCACATAAGATTTGTGATGCCTAATCGGTGTAACACCGGGCTGATTTGGACTTCCGATCCATATGATATAGCAGGGAAGACACAGAAACAGTCGACCATTATGGTCACATTGAGGTGATTCACCGGATTCGTACCAAGCAACTGAGATGACTGGGTGACCACAACGATATGTACTGTATACGAGCTCAGGTTTGTGCTGCACAACATCGAGCTGTGCTGTAATCGTCAGCCTGGTTTAAATCCACGGCAGGAAGGCCTCGCTCATCCTCATATTGGCTTTTTGGTCTTCTCACCATGATTGCCAAGTGTGGGTTTGTGAGAGAGTTTGGGTAGGTATTTATTTCCAGGAAAAACACCAGGATGGGGGCTTGTAGCTGTCATGATTCAAACCCAGGCTAGATAGATCAGAGAAGAGTGCACACATACTATAAGTACACAATGTACAGGTTACATATCTGGTTGCTACTAATATGCAGCGTTTTGAGGAAAAATACAACTCCCCTTTATCAAGTTGCCTGAATGGTAGTGGAGAGCTCCAATGAGGAAGAATAATGATGGTTTTGGATGAGAATGATCGTCCTTGAGCAATGTTTGATGTGAAACAGGAGAAAAATATATTACAAGTTTTACGTAAGACAATCCACGTTTAAGGGTTCAGTCTTTGCCTCAATCCAGGTGTAAGGGTTCAGTTGTTGCCTCGAGCTGCTCAGCTGAGTAGTGCTCAGGTTTGAGGTTTTTTTTAGTTTTTAATTTACAATAATCCAAGCTTTGTTCCAGGGTGCTGCCAATGCTGCAGGGCCTCTTGCTCCTTGTGACCGGACTCCTCTTCCGAACCAATGTTCTGTATACCTTTTACAATGTCGCTCTGCTGTCATTTCCGAGTGCAGGAGTTTCGCACAAAAATGGAAGGTCTGGAAAAGCGCAGGCACGACCATGCATCCAAGGAGCACGAGCTTAAGGAGACTTTCCGAAAGTTTGACAAGTTCATCAAGGTGAGTTGAATACGATGATTGTTCACCACTTGTTCGGTCAACAAAAGCCTTTATCTCATTTGTTTCAATCGTTCACTTTCAATTGCTCATTTATGTGATCACTCCTGGATTGTCTGAAATAATTGATGAGATGGATTTTCTGCAGTATTTCACAGAACAGCCTTAAAATGCCATTGACATATTTCTCAGTGAAGCCATCTATTTAATACGGACTCAATTATTTATTTATTTTTGCATGCAAAGTCAAGGCTCATTGTAGATCTATAACACAGAATGTATCAGGACGCAACAGCAGAAAGAGAAGGAAGAAAAATGAACAGCAGGGCCGACAGAGAAAATAGACGGAGATGGACAAACGGGGGATGCGGATAAGAATAAGTGGTAGGGGACGATGCAAGGGATGGGCAAGATGGATACAGAAGGAAACTCTTCGGAAGGAAAAACTTGAAAAGGTGAAAGGAGGTGGGCTTGAGGTGGGAGGGGGGAGGGGTTGCCGAGGGTGGAAAAGATCATGGTTTTGGATTGGGGATGATCTGAGGTGGTGGTGAACAGCTGTCTTGAAGACCTGGAGGGGGGATTGAGATTGAAGAGAATGTGGAAGATGATTCCACAGGCAGGAAATGAAGAGGAACGAATGAGTGGAGGTGAGCACTGATTCTGGATCTTGGGAATCTCACCAGAAGGATGTTGATGGTGGACTGTATGCGCCCTGCTGAAACCTGGGGGGGGGGAGACAAAGTACGGGAAGAGCAGAGGTTGCAAGACCAGAATGGAGTCTGCGATGGGGAAGTGATAGCCCCCTAGACTCAGCTTCATCGTGAGAGATTGCAATGATCTTGAAGGCTTTCGTTTCCATGGCATGAAGCTGAGCAAGGTGGGAGGCAGGGACATCAGTCCAGAGGGGAGAGCATGAGTACTCCAAGCTGCGGATGAAGGGCTTGAAGGTAGATAAGTGTTCAGGTGTACCATGGAAGGACTGTACAATGTAGGATGCTCAGTCGGTGACTTAGTAATGTGTTTGCCCAAGAAAGATCATGGCTGATAGTGAGACCCAAGAATTTGAGTAATTTAACTTCTTCAAGTGGATTGATAAGGAAATAGATAGGAGGGTTTTCCAGATGATCCTTTCGGAGAGAGAATGTTATTTTATAGTGAATTTTGGACTCCCTCTCCCCCCTCATATGCCTCTTCCTTTCCCTTACTCTAATCCACCAAACCTTTCCTTCCTCTCCCTGCTCCTCCCATCGCCATCTATTCTCCCCATCCCACTCCCTTCTTTTAATTTTCCTCCATGTATTTCCCCGCTCCCAGTGCATACATATGAAACAGATGATTTCCCCCCCAAATTTTTTTTCAATATCCACAAACTCTCATCCCTAACCCATTGCAGCAGAATGAGTCGAAGAGGAACCGAGCGATCAAAAGAGCCAGCGTGGAGCGTGAGGACCGGATTCAGAAGGAGAAGGAGCTCGGCAGGCTGTGTGGCAAAGTGTCCAGTTTGGAGGACCAGCAAGTTCGGCTCCAGCGCAAGTTGTCCAAGTTGTCCGTCTACAAGGATTTCCTGTCCGATGTCACCAATGCATCCAGCATGGTAAGCAAATGACTTCATACTTCTCTTGCATTCCAACATTTTCATAAACAGCATTTTGTTTCTCCCCAAATCTGGTATTTTTTTAAATTAATTAATTAATTTATAAAAGACAGTATTTTAATCACCACACTCGTGCCTTTGTGGAACAAAAGAAGAGATTATTATAATTCACAGATGACAACATCCTTTAACGGTTCCTCATCTCCAAACTGTGCACGAACACGATCATGGGATGAACCAAAAACGATGGAAGTCTTAAGATGTGTTTCAAAACGATTAATTGAACTGGTGGTCGTTTCCCCACCTGCAGGTCATTTCGATTTATTTATCATCTCCGTCACCACCGAAGGTTCATTACCGCAGATTATGTCACAAACGATGGCCTCGTTTTCAGTCTCGAATACCGTGCAGACTTCTCTTCTTGGCGTACATTGGCGAATGCAACAGGGAAATGCTCAGATGTTGCAAAAATATTTATTCATCCCTTCAACCCAGACCTGGAGGAGGAGGAGGAGGAGATTGGGACCATACTCTCTGCAGAGCGTTGGTGCTGCCTAAGCAGTCTCCTTGGCTACTGGGCACAATCCTGGACGGGTCGCCACTCCGGCACAGTATACCAGCAGGCTGGCACTCATTTTGCCGACCTCGGAAGGATGACACGTCGAGTTAACCCCACCTGGTATTAATTCAACAGCTGAGCGGGATTTGAACTCAGACCCAGAGCACAGTGGATAACTAAAGGTATTAGTCCCAAGTGATAATTTGTGGGGGAAGGGGAGTGTTGGCCAGCAATTATATACAAAGACAATGAAGGTTGTCGATCCCACGTCCTGAGAACGGAAACAACATTCTCCACAAGACAAATCCCATCACAGTTCTAATAGTTAGAGCATGAGTTGCAACCCTCATCCTTGCATGGTCTTCACTGTTACCCTTCCCAAGTGCAGGTTCCTTGTATTGCCAACTCAAAGAAACCCTTACTGAGTCCTCATAGTGACATCCCCCCCAAACTTGTAAGTTCCTCACATTGCCAGCTCAAAGAAACCCTTACTGAGTCCTCACGGTGACCCTCCAAACATGTAGGTTCCTCGCATTGCCAAACGAAACCCTTACTGAGTCCTCATGGTGACCTCCAAAAGTGTAGGTTCTTTGCATTGTCAGCCAAAAGAAACCCTCACTGGTTCCTCAAAATGACTCTTCCAAAGTGAAGTGGAGAATTAATGCAACAAAGTACAGGTTTACCTGTTCACACATAACTTCAAAGTTGCAGAAACCAACGTTTGCATTCCCTAAATCTTCACTGGAATCTATTTCACATTTTTCTGCTGCTTTTGGTAATGACCTGGAATCAAACTGAAACTTTATGGAGCCATCTTTTTCTTACGTACACAAAGTGACCTTTTCGTCTCTCCCTTTCCTCTTTTAAAAGTTTTACAATGATCAGATCATTAACAAAAGCAGTAAAACCACAAGCAGCATGTCACCTGAAATGAGGTCTGTCATTGGAGGCAGGCTGGAAAGAACAGTGGAGGTGAGCTGGGACTGCTGGATAGGGGTGCATGCATGGAGGCAACAGGTTGTTGGAACTGGGAAGAGGACACAGGAAGAGGAGGATTTTTTTTTTTTTTTTTGCGGAGCTGAGTCGTTAACTGGATGTGCTACAAATCAAATTCCCAGTCTTCCTGTCACCTCCGTCCCTCCAGTTCATACTTCTCTCGGCGACATTCTTGTTCCTCCGTCCTTCTCTCCTCAAACTCGAGGAGCAGTTTTACTCTCTGCTGCTCCTACTCCAGAAGTTGCTTCCATCTGTTGTCCTTCATATTTACAAACATGTTGTCCTCTCACTTTGCAGCTTTACAAAGCGCCTGAGGGCGTCGGTGATGGTGTTCCTCCTTTTTTCCTGTGGGGGCATGCACAAACACTTGGAGGGTTACGTGTGTGGGAGAATGTTGCCAATGGTGTACAAGGTGAACACTGACCCTCACTCTCTCCCATACTACTTTCCTCTCATGTGGTGGTCCCCCCTGTCCTGCAGCATTTGGAGTAACTCTTTCAGCAATGGTAACAGCACTGGTGCCACTAAGAAGGGAATAACTGTAATTTAGTTATCAGGATTGCTGTGGCATTGTAGGTAATAACATGATGCTTGGAGAGGGAGACTCGAGGAAGAGTTACAAAACAGGAATAAGAGAAAGAAGGAAGAAGAGTGAAGGATGCATACATTTATTCGATACCATTTTTACTGCATGAAGTGCTCGGTGCATGATCTTTCTCTTCCTCATCTTCGCTCCACGGAGTTGAGGGTCTCGCCCTTGTCTCTGTATGACCATGTGTTCATGCCACATTGCCATCCTCCTCCCCCTTCTCATCTTTCTCCTCTTTCTGCACCTCGACTCCAAACGCGGGACTTCCCTCCTCCAGAGGCGAACTCGTTTCCAATATGGTTGTTGGAGCGATGCCAGGACAGCCTTTTAAAATTAGTACAAATTAATTATAAAACTGGCAGGTGATTCCTTTTCGTCCAGTATGAGAGTTGGTCTCTTCAACCTTTTTGAAGTCCGTCTTCAGGGCCTTGGCTTTTGTGCGGCACTGGTTCCAATTCGGGTTGTCCCTTGTCCCAGAGCTTGGCGAACATCTGGTCGTATCCATGACGGTTCGTCTTCATCCCTTCCAACTCCGAGAAGATCCTGCCATCGGTCCACGTTGTAATAATCTCACACACCTCCTCCATTGACCAGTTATGGAAACGCTCATCAATCCTGCCAACCATAATAGAAAACTACAAAAAGGCAATTAATGTACAGGTAAATGATACAATGCACAACAGTAATGGAAATCACCAAAGAAAAATGACCAGCGTGACAAAGGGAGTGTGATTGTGACACAGATAGGTCATGTGCCAAAGACACGTTGCACTGTTGCACAACCCTCTACGTAACGATGTTACGCACACCAGGAGGAAGGGCCAATGCATTGAGGAACGCATTCGGTTCACGAACACTACCTTCGGAGAGTGAGTGCGTTGTGGGTGTTGTTTTTCAACATACCGTCACAGCAATGCACAGGTCCTTCCAGCGAGTATGCAAAGGTCCCACAATTCGAACCACAATGGGACACCTTGTGCGAGCACCAATGGGCCTTACACAGACACACACACAAGGAACTTCAGTGCAGGAGAATGCCAAATGACCCATCATACCTGCGTTGCACACATCCCATCATACCTGCGTTGCACCCGTCCACACACAAGCTACCTTCAAGTCCTGCATATGGCGGGTTTGCCCCACATTTTCATCCCCAAACCCGCTGATGCACCGAGGCTGTAATAAACCTGCATCTGATTTCCAAAGAACATTGCATTTCCAGGCAAAAAGTAAGCATCGTGCAACAGCCAATCGGAACGATTATTTGGTAAGCGTTGCTCCACAGCCAATCAGAATGAATTTGCTGGCGACTCCACCGAAAAAAACGGACGAGAGTTCATTCGTTCGCGAATTTGAAGCAACACTGGTAAATATTATGGCCTTTGCATCCATCCAGTAAACTCCGATAGTGAGAAGCCATCGTGCACGGCCGTCGACAAGTACCACTCTTGTTTGGCACCGATTTGAGGATTTTTTCCGTACAAGTAGGACATTAAACATTTCACATTGAATGCAAGATGAAAAGTACTTTTCATGTGTTTACCTGTTTTTCATAAATTTCATATCGTCTCGTGAAACGTGTTTTTTAAAAAATTTTCGCTCATAAATTGTATTACCATAACTCTCGCCAGAGGAGAGGGGATTGCATTCAGGTGTGTTTGTCTGTCTGTTTGTCCGCACAGAATGTGAGTGTTTTTGTCTGCAATCGCTTGGCGGATCGAGGTGAAATTGTCACCAATAGGAGCGACGACCCATGCAGAATGTTTTAATTATAATTATGACGTTATAGGTCACGTGGTGTGGCAGCCATGTTGGGAAAAAGGAAAAAAACTTTGGACCACTGTATCTCCAAAACCACACGAAGGAAAAAATTGAAACTTGGCTCATGGCAAGTACTCCACATGGGGAATAAGTGTTTTTTTTTTAATGACGTCACAGGTGCCTTCGTTATGACGTCATAATTGCATATATAGAACGCCACATCCGATCACAATGGAAATTATTTTGAGGGTCATCTACGGATAAATTGGTCCAGGGGAAAAATTGATGATGGTTTGGCAGCCATATTGGGATTTTTTTGTTTGGTTTTTTTTAAACCTTCAAAAATCTTCTCTGAAACAGATGACCAGACTAAGGCGAAACTTCACACGCATGACCATGAGGAACACGATGTTCACACCTCTGTCATAGGTCACATGGTTTGGCAG
>CM068952.1:198994358-199010862 GCA_035128595.1 Eptatretus atami
TATCAGATCCATATATTTACATGTATGTATTGTTATATCAGATTCCTGTAGTTACATGTATTGTTATATCAGATCCATATAGTTACATGTATGTATTGTTATATCAGATCCATACATTTACATGGTATTGTTGTTATATCAGATCCAAATGAGTTACCATTTATTATTGTTACTATTGAACTCCAATTTAATGGTAGTTTATACACTGTATTCCGTTAGTTATAATTCAGACCATATATTCTACTCATATGTATGTTGGCTTATCATCAGCATCCATATACGTCTAACACTGTATTCGTTCATGTTATCGATCAGAATCCTGATAACATTTACACTGTATTGTATGTCATATATCAAGAGATCCAACATCAGTCTAACTTATTGTTGTTATATCAGATCCATATATTTACATGTATTGTTGTTATATCAGATCTCTACAGTTACATGTATTTTTGTTATATCAGATACATATAGTTACATGTATTATTGTTATATCAGATCCATATAGTTACATGTATTATTGTTATATCAGATCCATATATTTCCATGTATGTATTGTTATATCAGAGCCATATAGTTGCATGTATTGTTGCATCAGATCCATATATTTATGTGTATTGCTATATCAGATCCATATAGTTCGATGTATGTATTGTTGTATCAGATCCATATATTTACATGTATTGTTGTTATATCAGATCCATATAGGTACATGTATTGTTGTTATATCAGATCCATATAGGTTCATGTATGCATTGTTATATCGGATCCATGTAGTTACATGTATTGTTGTTATATCAGATCCATATCGGTTCATGTATGTATTGTTGTATCAGATCCATATAGTTTCATGTATTGCTGTTGTATCAGATCCATATATTTACATGTATTGTTGTTATATCAGATCCATATATTTACATGTATTGTTGTTGTATCAGATCTATATATTTACATGTATGTATTGTTATATCAGATCCATGTAGTTACATGTATTGTTGTTATATCAGATCCATATAGTTACATGTATGTATTGTTGTATCAGATCCATATAGTTTCATGTATTGTTGTTGTATCAGATCCATATATTTACATGTATTGTTGTTATATCAGATACATATAGGTACATGTATTGTTGTTATATCAGATCCATATAGGTTCATGTATGCATTGTTATATCAGATCCATGTAGTTACATGTATTGTTGTTATATAAGATCCATATATTTCATGTATGAATTGTTGTATCAGATCCATATAGTTTCATGTATTGTTGTTGTATCAGATCCATATATTTACATGTATTGGTGTTATATCAGATCCATATAGGTACATGTATGTATTTTTGTATCAGATCCATACATTTACATGTATTGTTATGTCAGATCCATGTAGTTACATGTATGTATTGTTATATCAGATCCATATAGTTACTTGTATTGTTATATCAGATATATAAATTTACATGTATTCTTGTTATATCAGATCCATATATTTACATGTATTTTTTATATCAGATCCATATCGTTACATGTGATTTATTGTTATATCAGATCACATATATTTATTCGTATTATTGTTATATCAGATCCATATATTTACATATGTTATTGTTATATTAGATCCATATATTTCCATGTATGTATTGTTTTTCAGATCCATATATTTACCTGTATGGTTGCTATATCAGATCCATATATTTACATATATTATTGTTATATCAGATCCATGTATTTACATGGGTTGATATATCACTCATATTTACCTGTATGGTTGTTTTATCAGATCCATATATTTACATACGTTGTTTTTATATCAAATCCATGTATTTACTTGTCTTGTATCAGATCCAAATATTTATCCAAGACATGAACGAGATTATGAAGGATATCCGTCCTATTGAGGCGAATGCACCTGCATCAGTACCTTCAAGGCTGTTGCCTTGATACGATGAACATGTGTACAACTCATCTGATTGGACCACCTGTTAGTCTCACCATTAAATGAGCTATGACCAGTGATCTTACCAAGGTAAGGTGGTGTATCTTTCACTCAACTCAAACATGAAATGTGGAATCTCACCATGGTGTTGGCCCAAAGGTCCACTCTAAAAAAAATGATACCATATACAATCTTGAATATGGGATAATGATTGAATATTTTTCAACGGTATCAAAGGGTTTTATGTTTTATTTCTGTTGGAATTGCTCACATCCTTACTTTTGGTGTTGTTTTATGTATTGTTCGTTCCCACGGGTATGTGAAGAGTCTGATTAAAAATGTTAAAGATTTGAACAAAACAAGGACTGGCATTTCAAGAGAGACACCGCAACGATTAGAAATGATTATTTGTTTCTTAAAATTACTCTACATCAGACGAGATTATAAAATATCTTTCTTCCTATCTCTCATTCATATGAAGTGTTTGTATTGGAAGCAAACGCAAGACCACACAACCTGCATGACTGGTATCACGTGTGTTGGTCACATGACAGGTGACTTGATACATGCTAATAAATGAGTGTATGACGTGAACATTTGTCGCTTATTTGTTTCACTGGTTTTACCTGCAAGGGCAGGTGATCTATCGTGTTGAATGGCTTCCCTCTCACCCCCATCCTTTACATCTCTGTGTGTAACTTGGTCCATTTTGGCGATCAGGGAGCCTCACAATGCTGTCAAGTTAGCCCTACCGAAGAGCAAACTTCGAACGAACTTGTCTCTGGAGTGGTTTTACAAGGAAGAGGAGATGCGGGAAAAAGCTTTAATCTGCCCACGCAGCCCACGCCATATCCCAAAGGCGATAATTGGGCACAATACATCTGAGACGCGTCAGTTCTGAGTGCAACGACATCATGTATTCAGGCGCGGAGGAATTTTCGCAACACTCGGGTATATACAGTGCTTCCTTTTCGGTGCGGACAATGGATGAGTATCTCAAAGGTTGTGGGTTCAAATAAAGCAGCAGCATTAGGGATTTATGCCTGGTGTTGGCTTAATGGTTAGGGTGGTGGGCTTGGGATCCTATGATCCTGAGTTCAAGTCCCACTTGACTGTTGAATTAATACCAGGTGGGGTTGACTCTGCCTCTCATCCTTTTGAAGTCGGCAAAATGAGTACCAGCTTGCTGGTATCCTGTGTCATTGTGGCGACCTTTCCAGGATTGTGCCCAATAGCCACAGAGACTGCTGAGGCAGTCTGCAGAGACCAACGCTCTCCAGAGTGGTCCCAATGGATGGATTAGGGATTTGGATTCTAAAGGTTCAAGAAGTTGAGTTAGTTTCAGGAGAGCTCCCACATCACTGTTTGATTGCGCATAAAACCCAGCTGGTTCACTTAATTACCTTTTGGTTGGAATAATCTACCTGCACCACTTGCTCTAGCCTACGTGTGATGCTCGTCCACTAAATGCAGTGGTCGACTCTATTCTATTCCCTTGTTGCAGGAGTTCATTCTTCATGATTGTGGGCCTTGCCCTTCTGTACTTTAATCTCTTACAAAAATCACAAATGAAAGACTGTCGTTCAAATACATCATCTTTAATTCATAAATTTTGATCTTGCAAATTCAGGGCACTTGTGACTGCACCCCTTGGGAGAGTCACCTTGAGCAGCTTGCTATCAAAATGGATATAATGCAAATACCAAATAATTTCTTTCATACCAGATTTATATGTCCCTGATGTGATATCAAAACTCAGTTTAACAGATAACATCAAGGATAACAGGCTTTGGTCTTGGTACACTACCATCTCATATCGCAACCTCCATTATTAACCCACAATCTATGGTATACTCTATTTTTAATCACCGAAGGCCATCGTTATCGATAGTTTTTCGTGACGTCACTACACCTGGACTGTTCGCTGGTTGACCGCTATTTTGGAGGAGACGCGAAACAAACAAAAAGACGTACAAACAAATGATCATTGGTATATTATTAAATGCACAGTCATGACTTCTAAAACTGTTTCAAATTATTCTATGCTTGACGAATTAGGTCTTGCCCCCAACTCTTCTCCGTAATGGCGGACAGCCGACGTACCGGATGTGGAATGACGTCACAATGAAAGTATCAATACAATGGTCCATGTGGCCCTATAAATGTCCCTTACCTCACCCACCCTCCCCC
This sequence comes from Eptatretus atami, assembly GCA_035128595.1. Classification (NCBI taxonomy): domain Eukaryota; kingdom Metazoa; phylum Chordata; class Myxini; order Myxiniformes; family Myxinidae; genus Eptatretus; species Eptatretus atami. The sequence continues at coordinate 198,998,486 of CM068952.1, forward strand.
CTACTCTACACTCCTTATTTCTCCCTCCCACCTTTGTTTTCTTGCTTTTATCAATGTTTTTTATTTAAATTCCTATTTTCTAACTTTTACGATGACAGACGAGTTATAACGATTAACGATTATGAACATGTGAGGCCCTGGGGAAGGCAGTTGGCTGTATAGGTTACTCCAAAGGGTCAACCTGAACCACCTCTTCATCTATACAACCAACTACCTCAACCCAGGGACCCACCAGCACAACGGCGTGATCGGTAACCATTGAAAAATTGTGTCCTTGGTTTCTTTGTTACATCAGCACTCTTCACTGGTACCTTGTGTAACCAATAATGAAGTTTTAAGGTTGTAGCACATTTAACAGAATATAATATACTTCTTAAGCCTTAAATAGCTTAAATATATAATAATAATAATAATAATTATTATTATTATTATTAGTAGTAGTACCCTGCACATGTTAGCGCAAAACGAAGTTGAGCAATATAGTCACTCTGTCTGTCTTTGTCTTTGTCTGACAGACGTTGGTCAATGATCGAGGAACTACTTCATTTTAATTGAATTTAATTTTATATTTTGAACCCTTTAGAACAGGAATCGGAACATGAACCTGCAGTTTAGCAGTACTTTGGCTCTGAATATGGCAAATTGTGCGGAATCTCATCCTGAGCATGCGTGCGCACAGCGGTCGTTGAGCAATTGCTCAAGTCTGTCTGTCAAACAAAATTAAAAATTATTCCAAACAGGAAACTTACTGTTTTTTTTTATGGATGGCATAAAGGACACAAGCAACGGGCACAAAAACTAATTTAATGGGTTAAAAAGAGGTGGTGTAAAAGATGGTGCATCGACGGCGATAAACTTCAGATTGAATGGCTTGTTTTGTATTTGTTTGTTTTTCTCAAGCCTGATAAAACTTTTATTTTATTTCATTTGAATTATACATTTGAACACCGTAGAACACGAATCGCCTTGTTTTCAATGACAAAAACCTTCAGTTTAGTCGTACTTGAGCTGAATTTTAGGCCGTCTCGACCAATTAAATTTGCTGCGTGCTTTAACAGCGGGGAACAGCGAGATTTAGACAAAAGTGGTGGTGCCTAGCGATGCAACCACAGAGCTAATTAAATCCAAATTATCTTTGTTTAAGTGCGTTCTTTTTCTCAAAGATCGTTCCAAGATCGTCAGTTTCTCCGAGAAGAGTTGGCAAAAGGTTCAGCTCTGGATTGTTCTGTTTGACCCATTGGCTATTCATATGGTTTGACCCATTCATATGGTTACCATCTCATCTGTTATTCAAAGTTCACAAACAAAGCTAATACAGATTATGCTCGGAAACGCAAAGAAACAATTGAAAAACCCCTTCCCCTGTCCGTTTTCTCAAGGCTGTGTGAGGTAAGGTGTTCTTTGAACTCTCGTTATTCTTCGAGTGTTTTCACTTAACCGTACCGGCAGAGACCAGTTTTGTTTTATGGTTGTATTGCACACTGTTGTACTGTTTATGGTTGGATTGTACGCTGTTGTCCTGTTTATGGTTGTATTGTACGCTGTTGTACTGTTTGTGGGTTTGTTATACAATGTTCAAATGGAGTACAGTATTTTATATTTGATAAGATGTTTGGAATGAATTATTTATTTATTTTTTGCACAAACTTGTTCCCAAAATATGGCTGCGGTGGTTGGGGGAGGGGGTAACACGTCCCAACCTCCACCGTGCTGAGCATGAAAATGGACTCTTTTGGAGACGGTTTTCCATGTTGAGCTGTGTGTGACCGTGGGAAAGACAGTAGATTGTATAGTTGCTTCCCAAGGGGGGGTCAGAGCCCCTCAAAACTATACAACTTACTACCTCAAACCACAGTACACAAGTGTGCAGAACCGCCAGTCAAAATGAGGTGTTCATCCTTGAAATTGGAGTTGGATTTGTGAAGGACATGCATTTTAAAGCTCGGTGTACACCACTATTCACTGCATCCGTGATTTAAGTGTCTCTCACCTGTAAATGTATACAAGACATGTCGGTAAATGATTTGCATAGCATTTTGTTACAAGTGCCTTTAACCAAACAAATATTCTCACCAACAGTCGGTGTTTATCGCAGCACTTTTGTCGGAGAACAAGCAGCTCCCCTCTTTGTAGTATAAACAAATGAAAAGCAAACAAACGGTGTCAGTGTCTGCATTCCCAGGGTGAGCATGGTAACGCGCGTCTGCGCGAGCGCGCGTGCTCCTGCGGTACCTCTCCGAGGCCTGTCTGCTGTCCGCTTCACGCTGTGACTCGGGGACGGCAGACGGCGAGATGACTGGCATACAAATGGACTGCGAGGAGTCTGTGCCTTGTGTTTGCTCTGCTCGGGAGCCCCTGGGAATGCCCCGTAGCAAACCATCACCTCCTGCGGCCTCGGAAGGCTTGCTCGAGGTCGTCGCATTCTCCCGTCTCTGTCTTCCTCTCCGTTATTACCACGAAGACCCAAGATCATGGAAGTCGCAGCTCCAGCTCGTGTGAGCATGTGGTTTAAGTTTGCTAAGAAAGCACCGGAGCTTACTGTTTACAGTTGGCTATGACGTAAGCGCTCTGTAGCGTGCGGTAGATTTCTGCCTGCTGCAATTTGGCAACCGCTTGTGGTTGTAAACAAATCCACTTTTACAAATGGTGCGTGAACACAAAACTACGGTCCAGCTTTGATCACAAAAGGCAGATCTGAGTAACGGATGGCGACGACCCACGTTTGGATCACATCAGGGAGATATGAGGAACACACAACTACGATCCATGTTTGATCACACCAGGAATATGTGAGGAACGCATAATTATGATCCATGTTTGATCACTCCAGTAATATGTGAGGAAAACACAACTTGGATCCATGTTTGTTCATACTCGGGAGATGTGAGAGAAGCACAAGTACAATCAATGTTGGATCTCCTATGGAAGAAGTGACGATCGCACACCAACGATCCATGTTTGATCGCACGAAAGAGATGTGAGGAACGCCCAACTACAATTCATGTTTGACCACACTCGGGAGATGTGAGGAACACACAACTACAAACCATGTTTGATTACACTTGGGATGTGTGCGGAATGCACAACTATGTTCCATGTTCGATAACAAAAAATTGATGCGAGGAACGCACAACTATGATTAATGTTGGACCACACGAGAGAGGTGTGAGGATTGCACACCTACTATCAATGTTTGATCACACCAGGGGTATGTGAGGAAGGCATAGCCACAATTAATTGTGGATCACTCAAAGAAGAAGTGAGGATTGCACAACGATGATCAATGTTGGATCGCACCAGGAATATGCGAAGAACGCACAACTACAATCAATGTTGGATCACAGTAGAGAGATGGGAGGAACGCACAACTATGATCCATGTTTGTTCACTCTCTGGAGATGTGAGAGAAGCACAAGTGCAATCAATGTTGGATCTCCTATGGAAGAAGTGACGATCGCACAACTATGATCCATGTTTGGTCACACATGGGAGAAGTGACGAGCACACAACTACGATCCATGTTTGATCACATCAGGAATCTCTGAGGAACACACAACTACAATCAATGTTGGATCGCCTATGGAAGAAGTGACGATCACACAACTATGATCCTGTTCGACAACAAAAAAAAAACGATGCGAGGAATGCATGACTGCGAACCATGATTGATCACAATTCAGAAGATTTGAGGAACACACATCTAAGATCAATGTTTGCTCACACCAGGAATATGTGAGGAACACACAACTACGATCCATGTTGGATCATCAAAGGGAGATGTGAGGAATACACAACTACGATCCAGGACATCAAAGGGAGATGTAGGAATACACAACTACGATCCATGTGGATCATCAAAAGGAAGATGTGAGAATACACAACTACGATCCATGATGGATCATCAAAGGGAGATGTGAGAATACACAACTATGATCCATATTGAATCATTCAAAGGGAGATATGAGAATACACAATACGATCCATATGGATCATCAGAGGGAGATGTGAGGAATACACAACTACGATCCATATTGAATCATCAAAGGGAGATATGAGGATACACAACTACGATCCATATTGGATCATCAAAGGAGATATGAGAATACACAACTACGATCCATATGGATCACAAAGGGAGATGAGGATAACAACACGATCCATGTTGGTCATCAAAGGGAGATGTGAGAATACACAACTATGATCATATTGAATCATCAAAGGGAGATATGAGAATACACAACTACGATCCATATTGGATCATCAGAGGATATGTGAGATACACAACTACGATCATATATGAATCATCAAAGGGAGATATGAGGAATACACAACTACGATCCATATTGGATCATCAAAGGGAGATATGAGAGATACACAACTACGATCCATATTGGATCATCAGAGGAGATGTGAGGAATACACAACTACGATCCATATTGGATCATCAAGGGAGATGTGAGGAATACAAACTACGATCCATATTGAATCATCAAAGGAGATATGAGGGAATACACAACTACGATCCATATTGGACATCAAAGGGAGATATGAGGAATACACAACTACGATCCATATTGGATCATCAAAGGGAGATATGAGAATACACAACTACGATCCATATTGGATCATCAAAGGGAGATATGAGGAATACACAACTACGATCCATATTGAATCATCAAGGGAGATATGAGGAATACACAACTACCATCCATATTGGATCATCAAAGGGAGATGTGAGGAATACACAACTACGATCCATATTGAATCATCAAAGGGAGATGTGAGGAATACACAACTACGATCCATATTGGATCATCAAAGGGAGATGTGAGGATACACAACTACGATCCACATTTGATCACACAAGGAAATATGAGAACACATAGTTATGATCCATGTTTGATCACTTCAGGATATGTGAGGAAAACAGAAACTACATTCAATGTTTGATCAGAGTGGAGAGATGGGAGGAACGCATAACTATGATCCATGTTTGTTCATATTCGGGAGATGTGAGAAAAGCACAACCACAATCAATGTTGGACCACACTAGGGAGATGTGAGGAATGCACAACTACAATCCATGTTGATCACATTCGGGAGAAGTGAGGAACACACAACTCCGATCAATGTTTGATCACATGAGGGAGAATGAGGAATACACAACTACGAACAATGTTGATCACATGAGGAGATATGAGGAATACACAACTACGATCCATATTGGATCCATCAGGAGATATGAGGATACACAACTACGATCCATATTGATCATCAAGGGAGATATGAGGAATACACAACTACGATCCATATTGAATCATCAAAAGGAGAATTGAGGATACACAACTACGATCCATATTGGATCATACAAAGGGGAGATGTGAGGAATACACAACTACGATCCATGTTGGATCATCAAAGGGAGATATGAGGAAATACAAACTACGATCCATGTTGGCATCAAAGGGAGATGTGAGAATTACCAAACACGCCATATTGGATCATCAAAGGGAGATGTGAGGATACACAACTACGATCCATGTTGGATCATCAAAGGGAGATGTGAGGAATACACAACTACGATCCAATTGGATCATCAAAGGGAGATGTGAGGAATACACAACTACGATCCACATTTGATCACACAAGGAAATATGAGTAACACATAGTTATGATCCATGTTTGATCACTTCAGGAATATGTGAGGAAAACAGACTACATTCAATGTTGATCAGAGTGGAGAGATGGAGGAACGCATAACTATGATCCATGTTTGTTCATATTCGGGAGATGATGATGAAAAAGCACAACCACAATCAATGTTTGTGGACCACACTAGGGAGATGTGAGGAATGCACAACTACAATCCATGTTTGATCACATTCGGGAGAAGTGAGGAACACACTTGGGAGAAGTGAGGAACACACAACTCCGATCAATGTTTGATCACATGAGGGAGAAGTGAGGAATGCACAACTACGAACAATGTTTGATCACATAAGGGAGATATGAAGAACGCACAACTACGAACAATGTTTCATCACATGAAGGAGATATAAGGAATGTACAGCTACGAACAATGTTTGATCACATAAGGGAGATATGAAGAACGCACAACTACGAACAATGTTTCATCACATGAAGGAGATATAAGGAATGTACAACTACGAACAATGTTTGATCACATAAGGGAGATATGAGGAACACACAACTACGAACAATGCTTGATCACATAAGGGATATGTGAGGAACGCACAACTACAATGAATTTTGGATTAATCGAGGAAGAAGTGAGGAGCACACAACTCTGATCAATGTTGGATCACAGCAGGAATATGTGAAGAACGCACAACTACGATCAGTGTTGGATAACGGCAGGAATATGAGGAACACACAACTACGATCCATGCTTTATCACACCAGTTATATGTGAGGAACGCACAACTACAAACAATGTTTGATCACACGAGGGAGATGTGAGGGGCAGACAATTACGATCCATGTTTGATCACACAAGGGAGATTTGAGGAAGCAGATCTACTGTACGATCCATGTTTGACCACACTAGCACGATTTGAGGAATGCACAACTATGATCCATTTTTGATGACACGATAGAGACATGAGGAATGCACAACTACAATCTATGTTTGTTCATCCTAGGTAGATGTGAGGAATGCAAAATTGCAATCAATGTTTGATCCCACAAGGGAGATATGAGCAATGCATAACTATGATCCACGTTTGATGACACGTGGGATATGTGAGGAATACACAAGTACAATTCATGTTGTTCACACCCGGAAGATGTGAGAGAGGCACAACTACAATCAATGTTGGATCACATATGGAATATGTGAGGATCGCACAACTATGACTCATGTTTGATTCCACCAGAGAAATGCGAGGAACGCCCGACGACAATCCATGTTTGATCACACTCGGGATATGTGAGGAACAAACAACTCCAAACAATGTTTGATCACACAAGGGAGATATGAGGAACGCACAACTACAATGTATGTTTGTTCACACAAGGGAGATATGAGGAACACACAACTATAATGTATGTTTGTTCACACAAGGGAGATATGAGGAATGCACAACTACAATCAATTATTCATCTTCTTATTATTCTTATTTCGGCTGCTCCCGTTAGGGGTCGCCACAGCGGATCATCTGTCTCCATTTCGCTCTATCCTCAAATCTTCCAATTGACACTGCCGCCCAACCACCTCCGCATACTTTGCTGCGACCTCAACAAAACCCCTTTCACTTGCATCCATGTTGAACCTTCTTCTTTGCCCTTCCTCTTCCATCATCCTCCTAGTTCCTAGAGCGGGCTCCAGTCAGCCTGTTTAGTTCTCTCCAAGCAGGTCCTGTTCTCCGTCTAATCGTATACTCCGCTTCCCTCCTGTGCACATGTCCCAAACCATCTCAATCTCGCCTCTCTCACTTTGTCTCCAAACCGTCCTACCTGCGCTGTCCCTCTAATATACTCATTTCTTATCCTATCCATCCTCGTCACTCCAACGAGAATAGCAGCATCTTTAACTCTGCCACCTCCAGCTCCGCTTCCTGTCTTTTTGTCAGCGCCACCGCCTCCAAACCATACAACATAGCTGGTCTCACTACCGTCTTGTATACATTCTCTTTCACTCTTGCAGCTACCCTTCTGTCACAAATCGCTCCGGCAACTCTTCTCCACCCACTCCATCCTGCCTGCACTCTCTTTTTCACTTCTCTACCACATCTCCGTTACTTTGGACAGTTGATCCCAAGTATTTTAAACCCATCCACCTTCCCCACCTCAACTCCTTGCAACCGCACCATACCACCACCCTGCCTCTCATTTACGCACATGTACTCCGTCTTACTCCTACTGACTATCATTCCCCTTCTCTCCAGTGCGTACCTCCACCTCTCGAGGCTCGCCTCAGCCTGCTCCCTACTCTCCCTACAGATCATGATGTCATCCGCGAACATCATAGTCCATGGAGACTCCAGTCTGATCTCGTCCGTCAACCTGTCCATCACCATTGCAAACAGGAAAGGGCTCAAAGTCGATCCTTGGTTTATACCTCTGTAATTTATACCTTTATATAACAACTTTATACCTCTGTAATTACCCAGCTCTGCACATCACCCTTGTTCTTAAAAATCGGAACCAGTACACTTACTCTCCATCCTCAGGCATCCTCTCACTTTCCAAGATTTTATTAAACAATCTGGTTAAAAACTCCACTGCCATCTCTCCTAAACACTTCCATGCCTCCACTGGTATGTCATCTGGCCAACCGCCTTTCCACTCTTCATCCTCTTCATAGCAGTCCTCACTTCATCCTTACTGATCCACCCCACTTCCTGATTCACTATCTCCACCTCTTTCAACCTTCTCTCTCTCTCATTTTCTTCATTCATCAGCTCCTCAAAGTACTCCACACCTCTTCAACACACTCTCCCGCTCGTCAGCACATTCCCATTTGCGTCCTTTATCACCCAAACCTGCAGCACATCCTTCCCAGCTCGGTCCCTCTGTCTGGCCAATCGGTATAAATCCTTTCCCCTTCCTTTGTATCCAACTTCTCATACAGCTCGCCATATACCTTTTCCTTAGCCTTTGCCACCTCTCTCTTCGCCTTGCGCCACCACTCCTTGTACTCCTGTCTACTTTCTTCATCTCTCTGGCTATCCCACTTCTTTTTCGTCAACCTCTTTCTTCCTTATACTTTCCTGTACTTCCTCGTTCCACACCAAGTCTCCTTTCTTCCTTCCTCCGTCCAGATGTCACACCAAGTACCTTCCTAGTATCTCCCTCACCACTTCTGCTGTAGTTGCCCAATCATCCCACACCTCTTTACCACCATCCAACACCTGTCTCACCTCCTCCCTAAATTTCACGCAACAGTCTTCCTCCTTCAGCTTCCACCATCTGGTCCTTGGTTCAGCCCTCACTCTCTTCCTCAACCTCACCTCCAAAATCATCCTACACACCACCAATCGATGCTGTCGAGCTACACTCTCCCCTGCCACCACCTTACAGTCTCTAATCTCTTTCAGGTTGCATCTCCTGCTTAAGATGTAATCCACCTGTGTGCACTTTCCTCCACTCTTGTACGTCACCCTGTGTTCCTCCTTCTTGAAATACGTATTTACCACTGCCATTTCCATTCTTTTTGCAAAATCTACCACCATTTGCCCTTCCACATTTCTCTCGTTGACACCGTACCTACCCTCACCTCCTCATCCTCTTTATTCCCTTCCCCAACATGCCCATTGAAATCTGCTCCAATCACCACTCTTCATCCTTGGATACACTCTCCACCACTTCATCTAACTCACTCCAGAAATCTTCTTTATACTCCATTTCACCCCCACTTGCGGGGCATATGCACTTGATGACATTCATCATCACCCCTTCAATTTCCAACTTCACACTCATCACTCGGTCAGACACTCTCCTTACCTCCAATACCCTCTTGACATAATCCCCCTTCAGGATTACCCCGACACCATTTCTCCTCCCATCCACACCATGGTAGAACAGTTTGAAACACCTCCAATGCTCCTAGCCTTACTCCCCATCCACTTGGTCTCTTGTACACACAGTATGTCCACCTTTCTTCTCTCCATCATATCAGCCAACTCTCGCCCTTTGCCAGTCATAGTCCCAACATTCAGAGTTCCAACTCTCACCTCCACACTTCTACCCTTCCCCTCTCCCACTGCCTCTGGACACGCCTTCCCGTCTCCTTTCTCCTCCTTCGCCCAGCAGTAACATAATTTCCACTGGTACCCGCTGACCAACAGTACCGGTGGGGCGGTCGTTGGTAACCCGGGCCTCGACCGATCCGGTATGGAAATCCGTTTTATTGTCCGCGTAAAGATTTGGCATAGGTTTTACGCCGGATGCCCTTCTTGACGCAACCCTGGTCGCCTCATACGACAAACAGGGATATGGTACACCTATTCTAACCGGGGCATACACCGGGCCCAGTACACTGGTACTCATTTCGCCGACCTCAGAAGGATGACAGGCTGAGTCAACCCCCTGGTGTATTAATTCAGTGGCCCAACGGGGCTTGAACTCAGGACCTTTTGGATCCCAAGCCGCTGCCCTAACCACTGCGCCAACACCAGGCTATCCAACACCGCCAACACCACACAATCAATTCTTCATCGCATTAGGGAAATATGAGAAAAACACAACTATGATCCATGTTTGATCACATTAGGGAGATGTGACGAATGCACACCGATGATCAACATTTGACAACAATGGCAAGATGTGAGGAACCCATAACTATGATCCATTTGTGATCACACAAGGGAGATATTAGGAACACACAACTACGATCCATGTTTGATCGTATATAGGAGATATGAGAAACACACAACTACGATCCATATTTGATCGTATATAGGAGATATGAGAAACACAACTACGATCCATATTTGATCACACCAGCGCAATTTGAGGAATGCACAACTATGACCCATGTTTGATCACACCAGGGATATGTGAGGAACACACATTTATGATCTACATTGGATCACACTAGGGAAAAGTGAGGATCTTATAACTATGATCAATGTTAGATTACACAAGGGAGATGTGAGGAGCAGACAACTTCGATCCATGTTTGATTTGGTAGATGTGAAAAACGCACAACTACGATCCATGTTGGATCACACTGGGGAGATGTGAGGAAGCACAACTACGATCCATTTTTGATCACACCAGTAATATGTGAGGAACACACAACGACAATCCATGTTTGGTCACACTCGGGATATGTGAGGAATGCACAACTACAATCCATGTTTGTTTATCCTCGGTAGATGTGAGGAATGCACAACTGCAATCAATGTTGGTTCACAAATGGAAGATGTGAGAATCCCCCAACTACGAACAATGTTTGAACACATGGGAGATATGAGGAACGCACAACTACGATCAATGTTTCATCACATTAGGGAAAAATGAGGAATGCACAACTACGATCCATGTTTGATCACATTAAGAAGATGTGAGGTAAAGACACAACTACATTCCATGTTTGATCGCACAAGAGAGATTTGAGGAATGCAAAACTACAATCCATTTTGATCACATAAGGGAGACATGAGGAATGCGCAACTATGATCCATGGTTGTTCATCCTCGGTAGATGTGAGAAATGCACAACTGCAATCAATGTTGGATCACATATGGAAGATGAGAGGATTGCACAACTACGATCCATGTTTGATCCCACAAGGAAGATATGAGCAACGTATAACTATGATCCATGTTTGATGACACGAGGGATATGTGAGGAATACACAACCGCAATCCATGTTGTTCACACTCGGGAGATGTGAGAGAAGCACAACTACAATCAATGTTGGATCACATTCGGAAGATGTGAAGAACGCACAACTATGACTAATGTTTGATCACATTAGAGAGATGAGGAATGCACAACTACAATCCATGTTTGATCACATTAGAGAGATGTGAGGAATGCACAACTACAATCCATGTTTGATCACACTCGAGATATGTGAGGAACACCCAATTACGATCCATTTTTGATTATGTGAAGGTGTTAGGAACACACTACGATGACCCATGTTTTTTCCCACTTGGGAGATATGAGGAAAGCACAACTACGGACAATGTTTGTTCACACTAGGAAGCGATGAGGAAAGCACAACTTCGATCAATGTTTGATCACAAAAGGGAGATATGAGGAACACACAACTACGATGCAGGCGTGTTCACACAAGGGAGATATGAGGAATGTGCAATGATAATGCATGTTTGATCACATCAGGTATATGTGAGGAACACACAACTGTATTCCATGTTTGATCACACAAGAGAGATGTGAGGAATGCACAACTACATCCCAAGTTTGATGACATGAGGAATGCACAACTGCAATCAATGTTGGATCACATATGTAAGATGTGAGGATCGCACAACTACGATCCATGTTTGATCCCACAAGGAAGATATGAGCAATGCATAACTATGATCCATGTTTGTCACAAGGGATATGTGAGGAATACACAACCACAATCCATGTTGTTCACATTCGGGAGATGTGAGAGAAGCACAAGTACAATCAATGTTGTAACACGTATGGAAGAAGTGACGATCGCACAACTATCACCCATGTTTGATTGCACGAAAGGGATGTGAGGAACGCCCAACTACAAACAATGTTTGAACACATGGGAGATGTGAGAAGTGTACAACTACGATCAATGTTTGATCACATTAGGGAAAAATGAGGAACGCACAACTACGATCCATGTTTGATCACATTAGGGAGATGTGAGGAGCACACAACTATGATCAATGTATGGCCATGGGAAGATGTGAGGAACA
>CM068952.1:199014338-199034267 GCA_035128595.1 Eptatretus atami
CTGAGGGGCGCGCGGCCTATCTGAGGGGCGCGCGGCCTATTCTCTTGGTGCACAGCCTAATGTGGGGATAAACACGTCCTAATCTCAAGCTTATTGGAATCTCCCGAGATGAAGCTGAATCTCTGGGTCTATCACTTTCACATTGCAGACAAGTCGGTGGTCTCTCTGTCTTCTACCACCTCCTATTTGGTCTCGCACCCTACTATCCCTTTCCGTGCTCTATGCCCTCCCCCCCACCCCCCCAGGTTTCTGCAGGGTGCAAGCCCATTCTGGTAAAACGACCTAAAACCAGGATCACTGCTGGCTCAAATCATTCGTTCCTCTTTGTTTCCCACCTGTGAAACCAATTCACAACCTCTTCAATCACTTCTTCCCTCCAAATCTTCAAGACAGTTGTGGTTCTCCATCTTAGCCATGCCCCATCCAAAACCATGATCTTTTCACCCCCCGTTAACCCACCGCTCCCAAACCCACCTCTTTCCAATTTCCAGTTTTCATTCCACTTCTGTGGGTTGTGTCCATCTAGTCCACCTTGTGCATCCTCCCATACCCCTCATTCTTTCCCATACCCCTCATTCGTTCAAGTCTCCCTCTATCTTGTCCCTAAACCCTGCAGTTAGTAACCCCCCCCACCCCCTCCCCCCCCATCTATTTCTGCTGTTCTTATCGTTCTGTCATGTCCTGTGTTCTAGCTCCTCCATGATCCTCGACATTGCACAGCGAACGATATATTCACAAGATGGCCACGGCCTGTGCAGCGGAGTGTACAGCCCACTCGAGGGGTGCAGGGCTATTCGTGCGAGATACATTGCGAAGGAAACATTGTACTTGGATCTCAGACGAAAGTGGAAGATATTTTCATGGTGAAGTGGATGTAATTTGTAGACGGCTTTTCAGAGATGACATTTTAAACCACATGACAAGGTAACACAAGCCCTCAGGGCGTTTCATATCCCCTTAAGGGCATTGTTGCCAAAAGAGGGCGAACTCGCACCACCTGCAAAGCACAGCACGCAGATTACACCCTCCCTCCAGGTCATTAGTGAACCTGCTGGGTTTCTAATGAACAATCTAATATCAGCAAGCTAATTATCCCCGACAACAGGTCGTTTTCTTGGTGCCTCGCAATTCAAATGTTTCAAAGCAACTTCGTGGAAACGAGTCGAACGATCGCACGAGAAGAGTATGAGAACGTTCAGGGTAGTTGGGATGAACAGAGGGAAGGATCATCGAGACTTGGTCGACATTAGCTCGAGAGGAAGAGTTGTGCAATCATGTCCGTCACATCCACACTCACCTTGTCCTCACCTGTCGTTCCATAACGATTCCATTCACCGTCAAATCCTCCCACAGTGAAGCCTCCTCATCATATGGTCCGTCTAGTGGTGATCAGTAGTGGCCCCCTCTTTTCCCTGGAACACCCTGGAAGGTCACACGTTGCAAGCCACCTGAACTCCAACCCCTTGGGTTCTCCAAGACGTTTCTCCTGGCGTCACGACTACCTGCCCGGCCACGAGAGCGCTTCGCACACAGCTCGAACATCGTGATCCTCTAGCTCATGCGCCAGGCTCGCCAGCTGTGTGCGTCGGGGGGCACCGCCCGGCTCCGAAGCCCGCCCTTGGCTTGCCTGGCACGTCATTTCGTCTGGGAATGCTGTGCATCCCGAAAAGAAAGAAGAAGAAGAAAAAACAATCGCCACCGTACTGTGCATCGGTCACCAGGCAACGCTCTCCACCGAGGGACAGCAAGAATATCTCACGGAACAGGTGGAGGAGCTCCCACTTGGGTTATCACCTTTCGTACGGCTTCGTGTTCTTCACCTGAGATTCACTTTGCTGAACCTGTCCACCGTGATAGGGTCACGTCGGAGGGAGGAATCATCGTCATCATCCAGCCAAGGTGTACTTTGTCACACGGTCAAGCTTCGACATTTGTAAAAGTGATCTGATGATGGAAAAAAAAAAACAACCCTTTGCTTTCAGATCTTGACCTTTAAGATCAAGTAGAGAATTAATGCTTAACCTTTTGATCTATTTTGATGAAAATAACGGTTACCTTTTCATTCCGATCCTACACATTCATTTAAGGAACACGCAACTAAGATCCACGTTGGATTACAAAAGGTAGAGGCTCGTGGAAGACCCTGTACATCTCTATTAGGGTGCAGTACTTGGACCCGAATATTAGGACATGAGGAGATATGAGTGTAGTTTTACGCGAAGCACCAGGACAGTGCACAGACAACACGGTATACGGGATGTGATTCTGGCATTGCATCGTCGTCATATAAGTGCTCAGATGGGAACACCGAGCAGGATAACCCACAATGGGTATGACGGCAGAGGGCATACCAAACCCATTTTTCATCTTTAACCAAACACCAGGCTCGTACGAAGAACTACACAAGATTCAATCTGGAGCACCTTCCTTGACTGGTCACCTTTTGTTGTTGTTGTTGTTGTTGTTGTTGTTGTTGTTCTTCTTCTTCTTCTTCTCACAATCTTACCTGTGCAGCAAAATGTCTGTCAATGGTTTTATTGGAGTGCTATCCATGCTGCTAAGCACTTGTTGGAGCCTTTGGTGTGTACGTCAGCTGTTCACTTTGTCTTCTGCAAATGTCATCATCCTCTCTTTCCATCTGTCCCTTATTCTTGCTGCAGGAACATTAGCTTAACCAAGCCCTCGGTGATCTATGTCAAAGTCCACTCCACATATGATGTGGCGCCAACACCATGATAGGTATGAAATGTAATCTTACCATCATTGGGTTCTACATCCTCAAGTCTTGAGAAAGAGATAAGTTCAACAGCAAGATCCACCTTTACCATCATCCGAAGACCAATCCGCACATTTTTCTGTTCTCAATACGCAACATGCTATTGTCCGATAAAGAAAGTCTTTCAAAGTTCAACCTTGAGCTCACACCATACATGTCCATGGAGGACGGTCCGGTCGATCCGATCTGATCAGTTCTTCGTTGTGGAGGACAATATGAAGTTGAAGTTGAGGGATTGCAGATGATGCTGAAATCTTCTCTTATTGGTGATACTTTGCAATCAGGACACCTTCATCTCCCACTGAGTTCTGGTTCCCACAGCACACAATCCTATTGTCATTCATTGGCTCAGTGTGTTGGTGTTCCCATCTGAATCCCTGGCTCATGACATGGGTGAACACAGGTTCAAACCCCCATATCACATGTGCTTGTTCTTCGTCTAGTAATGTCTGTGTAATTCACGTAAAAGTACGTCGATGTCTCCTTATGGCCTTGTCCTGTATGTGATTTCAGAACAAGTTCCTCCATGAGCCTAATGTCAATGGAAAAACTAGAACGGCACTTGGTAGAGGGCATACCTCCGCCAAGCAACTAAACAACTACAAGTTGTTTTTTTACAACTAAAATGGCTGCAAGTCTACCAGTAGGCCATCTTTGATCAGATCGCAAAATAAAGTGAGGTGCCTGTATATGCCATCATGTACTGTGCTTGTGCCAAGTTTGAATAAAATCGGACCATGGATGTTCAAGAAATAGTTGGGGACACGTTTAAGTAACAAAATGGCTGCCAGTCGGCCATCTTTGATCAAATCGCGTAACAAAATGATATGCTCATGTCTATCATCATGGGTTGTCTTTTTGCCAAGTTTGAACAAAATCGGTCCAAATATATCCGATATATTGCTGCGGACGGAGAGACGAGACCCAATCCATAAGCCCCGTTTCGGACTAAGTTCAATGGGGGCTAATAACTAGAGTAGCACTCGGAAGAACACAGCTCTACCAAGATGAACAGTTTACGTTTTGTATCCCAATGATGGGCCGGATCTGGATCCGGACCTGAACCAAAATCGAATCGGCTTCTTCTTGTCACAGAACTAAATTATCCACCATGATTTGTCATAACTCGTCCACATTTTGAAATGTCATGCTCTATGTTGTCTTTGATGCCATCTCTCAATGGTGAAGAATCACTTTTATAAAATGTAAAAATTCTCGTAACCGGATTCGGATCTTCATCAAAATCGAAACAATTCATCCTTGTCACACATGCAATCTGTCCACCAAGTTTCGTTCAAATCCGTGCACAACTTTTAAAGATATTCTGCTCACAGACAGACAGACAAACAAACAAGAAGGACGTTGTGCAGAGCACTATACTTGCAAAATCCCGAAAGCAAATTTGAACTTTAAAATAATTGGTGGTTGAATTCAGTAACCTGATCTGCAAATCCTCTTGAAATTTCAAGTCATTGCGATGAAAATTGATGATTTTGAAAAATTCCACCTAAGTTGTTGACCTTTTGACCGATGTTGACCTCAAAAATAATTGATTGAATTCAGTGACCTGAAATGCAAATCCTGTTCAAATTTCCAGTCGACTGAATGAAAATTGATGGTTTTAGAAATTTGATAAAATTGATGACCTTTGGCCTATGTTGACCTTTTGATCTCAAAAGCAATAGGCTTCTTGCTTATGACGAACTCCACCATTTAGTGAAGTTTCATGAAGATCGGTTTAAGATTGTGTCTTCTCGGCGATTGATATACAAACAAACAAAAAGCAGACCGATAAAACATGGGTGAAAACTTGACCTCCGTCGTCCTTCTGTGGCGGGGGTAAAAATATTGGTTCACGAGTCAGTAAGTGACCACTATATTCGTATGGGTGTGTGTCTGTCTGTCTGTCGGTCCCTAGCATAGCTCCGTGGGTTTTGATCCGATCTTGATAAAATTATGGTGCGAGGTTTGTATCATGATCTAGTTGTGTTTTCCTGAGAATGGGCGTGCTGCGCCCATTATGGGCGGAGCCACGCCAAAAAAACGTGTTTTTAGGGGGTAGCCGGCTTCAAGTTACATCTTCTCCGAGGGGGTTTGTCGAATCTGGCAGGGTTTCGGTATTTGGTTAGCCCAATGGCACCTGCATAGCCCCACGGAGCTCGTTTTTCATTTTCTCCCAAGGTCAAGGTCACAAGGTCACGAACTTAGAAATGTCAAAAAAAATCAATAAATTGGGCATCGAGCTCCTAGGGTTTTCAACTGTTTCGAATGAAAGTTGGTGTGCAAGTAGTGCTCTTCGAGTACTACAACTTTCATCATTTACGTTTTTCCCGATTCCCGCCAGTTTCCCGTGGCGTCCCCTCAAGGTCAAAAAATAAAAGGTGAACCGTGTACATTGCTCGTGAACCATCGCCATCTCCAGACTTGTTTATTTATTTTTGTTAGAGCCTTGTAGTTCTAAGCTGTTATTCCTCTTCATATTTATATTTTCATTTATATCTTTGCTTTTATCGACATTTGTGCTTCACTTCCCTTTCTGACATGGTCCTTTTGAGGTGTGTCGACTGCTTGACTCGGTGCATTCGATAACTCGTTTGCTCTTTCCATTGAGCTGCTGTGCAGTGGACAGAATTGCTTACTCAATCAAGTACAATTACAGGTGAGAGACATGCTTGGGTCTTGGTGTTTATATGATTATTGCTATCGGCGTTGCACATGGTACATGTTTGGGAGCTTCGGTGAGGTGCCCGTTTGTGTCTACGCTGATGAAGAAACCGGTCTGGCAGACAATGGGGGCGTGTCCCATTGAGATTCTCATGCATGTGCTACTTGTAAATGTCTGCAGCTGTGGAGTTACCTGAGTAGGGTTTGAAACAGCAAAGTGCTTTTTCCCTGTAGCTTTATTCAGCTTTTTTTTAGGTAAAAGGGCAGAAGGACAGAGAGGTATCCAATGAAAGGTCCGAGTCACAACTGGGTATAGTTGATTCTGTGAGAGGTGATTGGTTGTTCCCTCCCAGAGATGTGTTTGTGTGTATGTATCTTTATATATATATATATATATATATATATATATATATATACCGGGCGTAGTGGCGTGCGCCTGTAATCCGGCTACTCGGAGGCTTGGGTTGGAGGATCGCTTGAGGACGGGAGCTCTGCACTGGGCCTTGTATGAGAGGGTGTAGGGCATGAGAGGGTGTAGGGCATCGCGGAATCATGGCGAAACCCAATCCTTATCCCTGTGTCGTAAGAGGTGACCAGGGTTGCGTCAGGAAGGGCATCCGGCGTAAAACCTATGCCAAATCAGTATGCGGATCATAACGGATGATCCGCCATGGCGACCCCTGACGGGAGCAGCCGAAAGACGAACAACAACATATACATATATAATTTTTTTTTATAAACAGGAATAAATTCCTGTATGGGCCTAGTGTGAAATATTCTGACTGAAAATGGGACTCAAAAACAAGGACCTCATCGCTAACGAGGTAACAGCCCACTGAGCAATTAAGTTTTCAGGATAACCTCAGGAATTTCTCACACTAATTAAATGGAAGACCAAATACTGCATTGCAGTCTTCAGAAGGAACCCGAATAAGCAAAGGACAAAGATGGAGCCATCAGGAGGAACCTGGATAGGATTCGGTGTTCAGCCGTGACTCCACAGCCCTCAAACCCATCCAGGTGCAGCCAAGTCAACCTGATAGAAAACTTTCTGCATGAATTCACTTCTTCTGAGAGAGATAGATAACAAAAGAGAGGAATAGAGAGTAAAGGAGATAAAAGAACAGAAAAGGCAACAATTATAATTAATAAAGAGAAATGTGTGAAACGAACGAAGAACAAAGATATGTCTGGAGGAACCCAGCTGGATAGATCTCAGCAGTTACTTCCCAGGCTCAAATGCAGCAACAGGTATTAGGACATTAGTAGATATGAGTGTACTTTACCCGAATCACCAGAACGTTGCACAAACAACACATTATAAGGGATATGATTCTGAGATGGCGTCATCGTAATACGAGTGCTCAGATGGTAGGTATGAGTGTGTGGGTGAAGGCCCCGGTGTGAGTGCATCGTGTGCATCTTGGTTTGGTGTGACGTGTACAGAGGAGGAATGTGTTATGCCAGATTCGTGTTTAACAAGACATCTCGTAGCCTCAGGACATTGTTATTTCGTATGCAGTCGATGGCTGCTCGTTGCATCATTTACTGGAAGCGCAGCTGTGCCGCTGTTTCCAGTAAACTGGTACTCATTTTGCCGACCTTGGAGGGATAACAGGCCGAATCAACCACACCTGGTGTTAATGGCACGACAGGGGGCTTAAACTCAAGACCCGAAGATGTTAAGCCAGCCACCTTAACCGTGAAGCCAACACCAGGCTTTACAGCCTCAGGTAATGCGTAATGTCACAGGTGCACTGTTTGGACGCTCGGATTATTTGTAAAGGTATTGATGATCGCCGTGTTAAAGGTTTACATTAAGGAGTTGTGAACACGATGTACAGGTATTATGTCGGGGATTAGCTCCATTAAATGAGTTAATATTGCTACGGACGCCTCGTTATGGTACAACTTGGACAGGCCTCCGTATGGTAAGATGAACATTGTCACCAGATATCACACACACACACACATATATATATATATATATATATACTGTATATATAGTGGGCTGAGTTGTAATTCATGTAAAAGTACACCAGTGTCTACTTACAGTATTGTCAGAATTTGATTAATGTAAAAACTCCTCCAAGAGCCATCAAATCATTGTCGGAGAAAAGTAATAACAATCATCAAAACCGAGGCCTATCCTCAATCAAAACCGAGCTCGTTTGGAATTTTAAATTATTAAATGAACGTTTCTTAGGATAAAACTCGTCGGTTGAAAATGAAGTCTTGTCATCGAAATTGCAGAAAATAATTTATAAAGTCAATATTCATGGACAAACACCTGCTCTCTGCCTCCCTCGGCGATCAAGAACATTTGTCTTGAACATCGTTTGGACAGCAACTCTTCAATCTCAAAACGTCTATTTCTTTATAATCATCTCCGATGATGTGGACACGACGAGTCTGTAGGAGAGCAGGACAACTGTACCTCCAATCCCCTAATATGTGCCGATGTTCCGCGGGCCCCTAGTAGTCGGCATTATCCTTAATATGTACCTGAAACCCCACTTCTGTCCACCTGTTAGTGGTTCCTGTGGTCCTTGTGCCTATTATTATTAAAAACAATTTTTAAAGCCCATCCTTGCCATTCTTTTTTTAAATTTTTGTACCATTTACACAATTTGTCATTTACCGAAGACTTCGTTCGTTGGATAATATCTTTTGCAGGGATGTTTAATTGGAACTTTGAACGTCGTCGCGAGCGCACCGTCGACTTGCCGAAAAAAAAATTCTGGCACAATGATTCTCACTGTGGGAATTGGACGAAACCCTGGCTTTGAGCGTGAACTAATGTCGCACCACTGTGGGCTTTGTACTTGTGCCTCCGGTGGACGTATTCCCAAACAGGTTCGGTGCTCTTTGGCCCTATCGGGTGTCACATTGAAGCCAACTAAAAAAGAATTTGCGACCGTCTCGCATGCTTATCTGGGCTCGGTGTCACAAAATGCTTGAATGATTCTGAACTCATGCCACCGAGACAAAAGCGGTGCTCGGTGCCTGGAATCTTTACAGGCTTTCTGAGCTGCAATGTATGCCTAAAAGTTGGTTGGGCAGGTTTCCTTTTTCGATATCCACCCGGCTGCGGATCAGAGATTGGTGTAGGACGATGAGATTATTGCAAGTGATGCACAATATGCTCGTCGTCTCATCAAAAAAGAAAAATGCGGCATTTCGCGATTGTCATGGAAACAAAATGGCTTTGGCTGCAGGAATGGCGCAGAAAAACAAGATGGCCACCATTGCATTGTGGAGACGCCATTGTGGTGCAGCGTGCGACGCTTCTCCTGGTTTGGCTGAAAGTGTCTCACTTGCGAGTCGCAAAGGCAAAAAAGAAAACTAGTGTGATCTAAAAAATAATTCAAAATCAAAGTGTCTTGAAGGTGAAAATTGACCAACTTACACTCAAAATGTGGGTTTGGTTGCCTCGATGCTGTGGATACGTCATACACATGCTGCAGAATATTATCAGGTAAACAAATAAACCTTTACAAACTTAACTCGTCACAACAATGGCCAATTGTGATTGGAAGATGTCTCAGCTTTCTAGTAGTTCTTTAGAAAACTTACCACAGAATAAGTGTCCGTCGTCGTGGCAAGATGTGCTCGCGAAAATGGTGGACAGGAGCAGGTGCCGACGTGGCGCAATAATTCTTTTCGTCGCCGTCCTTCCGTCTTGCCGTCGATGTCAACACGGAGGCCTTTATCAAAATGGGAGGTACCCACCCGGCATGGTTACAGTGCCCACCCGGCGTAGTTACTGTGCCCGCCTGGCGTACTTGCTGCATTGCAGCCCAGGGAATGATTGCTGTTATAATAAAAAGAGGGGACGGGAGGGGAAGAAGACAGCAGGCATTCCTGAATGTGGGCATTCATGGAGGTGAAAAGAGAGAGGGCGAACATAAAATAAATCGTCATGAGCTGGCAGCGCCGGGATGGCACAAGCTGCAGGATGTTTGTAGGCCGGGAGATGTTGTGTGAAGCCTTTTGTTTGAGCGTGTCGTTCGAAATTTGGCAAACAATCTGGCAATCGGTAATGACCGAGCGACGAAGACTGCGAAAAGTGTTGGAGGAAGCCATGATGCATCTGCACGCACGGAAGCACACACCAGTCCAGCTGAAGGGCGACGTACAGACGAGCACAGAATGCCATATGTATCAGTAAGACTTCACCGCTGTACCTTGACACCACCACCGTTATTAAAACAAGCTTTTTGTAGGGTCGCCTTTCCACTACTCGTGCCAAAAATGGAACAAAGGAGGAAAAAGCAAAGGCGTTTGCATGTTCGCCAGCTTGTCGTCAGGATCTTTTTGGGAACGGGAAGCAATTTCAGCTTGTCGCAGTCTTAGAGGCCCTTCCCGTTTTTTTTCCCGCCCCCTCTGTACAGTACCGCGTGCACAGTCTGTGCCAACATGGTGTGCAATGGTCGACTCGTTCAAAAGAAGAAGTGGGGAGGGGGAGGGAAACCCCGCCATCAATGTATGCATTGTTCTTCGCTCATCTAATTAGAAAGTCGGCGAATAAAACAAAAGGCAATTTCCAACTAGGCAACAACTGCAATGTCTGGTGCATTCTAATGACGACCCCCACGACAAGGCTGGGGTACAGGGCTTGGCACACAGCAGTGGCATGAATTATTCAGCAGCAAGAAAGGGTCCCTACATGGAGGCCGGGGTGCCATGGGCAGCCCACATTGGTGTTTAACAAATGGAATGGAATCAAAAGTTTACAAAGTAACTTTCACCTGCGCTCACCTCTCTTTCTCTCAGCCAAACGGAATTTATGTGATGTGCAATGAGTGCAATGTCCGCCACTCACCCTCCGACAGCTCGACTGTAAAAGCCATCATTTTAAGAATTTTTTTCCAACGACCTATTTTCGGCTTTTGTTGAGGTTTGGCAGTTGTCCCGGACTTAGCTGCAGTTGATTTTCTTTTCTTCCTCTGCTGTTTCTTTTCCTCCTGACACACCAGCTCCGGCTCGCACCCACTCGGATTGAAAAATAAATCTCTTTTTTTTCTCCTTTTCCTCCAAACGCGAGTTTCATTGCGCAGTGACCTAATACCGGGTAAATGGGAACTTTTGCGGTTGGGTGGGGTGACCAAAACCGGCCCGCGCATCAGTCGAGTAGACCGAAGTTGGCACCGGCTCAACAATCTGGCAAAAAGCAGACATTGAAAGTCTACGACAGACAATGCTAGGCCGGAGCAGCTGCCCTTGCCCACGCTTCCAAGGCTGTGGGCCAAAGTGAAAGGCAAGTTACCCAGACCCATCCTTTGTGACGACGAATCGGGGCCACATCTTCGGCCTAGGAGCTTGGGAATTGGGCGCCGGAGCCAACTTTCTCGATGACGTGCGATACGGCCCATTGCTTGATGACGTCTCATAGCTGGACTCCTTTACAGGCTGGTCGTCCTGGGTAAAGCTTCTTGTAACATATGATGTAAGAGGGGGTGGGTGGGACAGAGAGGCGTACTTAGTCGGTAACTTTGCACTATTAGATTTCTACCGATGTTTCCTCTTGCAAATTATTTCTATCAATGTATTCCCCTCCCCAGCTGAGTCCTCCACACTAGGACAGCATTCTGAGTAATGGTAAAGGACAAGAGTGAGACTCTGACCACAAAGTACCGCAATGTTGTGGAGTTGGTGGCACAGTGCGAATCGCCTTTAAAGATTTGTATGATGATGAAACGTTGAGTCTTGGATTTGATTACTGAAGATCTCCTATACATCACTCAATAATCCAGGTAAATTCAGGAAATGGTTCCTCAAAACACCTTTGTGTGTTATTGGTGCCCAATGGTCATGTCGGCCTGTTGTCCTTCCTTCCCCTAAATATTTTCCTGTGAGATCCCTGTAGATACCTGAGAGTCTCAATCAAGAACACCTCACACAATCACGTGACAGTAAGGTCAGTACTTCATAAGTTATTCATCTGTTGAAGAATGGGACAAAGATTATTAACATGAGGTGTACATGTTTGTATTTATGAAACTAATATATAGCGGTGAGAGTATGGCTTGGGTCTGCCTGTTTGGTGTTCCCATCTGAGCACTTGGTGCATGATCCTGGAATCCCGAGTTCAATCCCATATGCTCTCTCGCATTTGTCCATCGTCTCCTCATGACAATGTAATCCAGGTAAAGGTACACCGATGTCTCATTATGCAACCCTTTGTTTCTAACATGCTTCGGGCCCGTGAAGGAGCGAATGGATGCACAGTATTAGATGCAGGACAAGGACACTGAGGACACAATGGACAAATCCAACACAGTGAAAGGGATTTGAACCTGGGATTTGCGAGCACCTTGAGCTCTCTCTCGTTCGAGTGAAACCTTATGGCTGCTGGTTGCATCATTGGTTAGGGACACGGCTATGCTGCTGATGCAGTGTCCCCATTACCAGTCCACTGGTACTTATTTTGACGACCTCGGAATGATGACAGGCTGAGTCAACCCCACCTGGTATTAATTCAGTGGCCAACGGGGCTCGAACTCAGGACCCTAGGATCCTAAGTCAGCCATTCGAACCGCTAAGCCAACACAAGGCACCTTGAGCTGGGTGCACCAAATTGTGCTGTGGTCAGAAATGTGGATCAAAGAAAACTAAACAAAAATATTGATAATCTGTTTCCTTTCTCAAGTCACAAAAATAATTTCAACAATTAACATTTATTTATTAATGCCAAAAAATATATAACGTACCAAATATACTGTATAACATAGCAAATATACTGTATAACATAGCAAATATACTGTATAACATAGCAAATATACTGTATAACATGGCAAATATACTGTATAACATGGCAAAATATACTGGTATAACATAGCAAATAACTGTAATAACATAGCAATATACTGTATAACATTGCAAATATACTCTAATAACAAAGCAAATATCTGCAATAACATGGCAAATATACTGTATAATATAGCAAATATACTAATAACATAGCAAATAATAACTGTATAACATAGCAAATATACTGTATAACATAGCAATATACTGTATAAACATAGCAATATACTGTATAAATCACATACTCTATAACAAAGCAAATATACTGTATAACATAGCAAATATACTGTATAACATGGCAAATATACTGTAACATAGCAAAATATACTGTATAATAAATAAACATAGCAATATACTGTATAACAAAGCAAATATACTGTATAACATTGCAAATATACTGTATAACATAGCAAATAGACTGTACAACATAGAAATTTACTGTATAACACAGCAAATATACTGTATAACATTGCAAATTATCTGCATAACATAGCAAATATACTGTATAACATTGCAAATATACTGTATAACATAGCAAATTACTGTACAATATGGCAAATATACTGATATGCATAGCAAGCATACTGTATACATGGCAAATATGCTGTATAACATTGAAAATATACTGTATAACATAGAAATATACTGTATAACATTGCAAATATACTGTATGAATAGCAAATATACTGTATGACATAGCAAATATACTGTATAACATTGCAAATACACTGTATAACATAGCAAATATACTGAATAACATAGCAAATACACTGTATAACATTGCAAATATACTTTATACTTAGCAAATAGACTGTACAACATAGCAAATTTACTGTATAACACAGCAAATATACTGTATAACATTGCAAATATACTGCATAACATAGCAAATATACTGTATAACATTGCAAATATACTGTATAACATAGCAAATGTACTGTACAAATGGCAAATATACTGTATAACATAGCAAGCATACTGTATAACATGGCAAATATGCTGTATAACATTGAAAATATACTGTATAACATAGCAAATATACTGTATAACATTGCAAATATACTGTATGACATAGCAAATATACTGTATGACATAGCAAATATACTGTATAACATTGCAAATACACTGTTAACATAGCAAATATACTGTATAACATAGCAATACACTGTATAACATTGCAAATATACTGTATAACATAGCAAATATACTGTATAACATAGCAAATATACTGTATAACATAGCAAATATACTGTAGAAATAGGAAATATACTGTATAACATAGCAAATATACTGTATGACATAGCAAAATACTGTATAACATGGCAAATATACTGTATAACATAGCAAAAATACTGTATAACAAAGCAAATATACTGTATGACATAGCAAATATACTGTAGAACATAGGAAATATACTGTATAACATAGCAAATTACTGTATAACGTGGCAAATAAACTGTATAACATAGCAAATATACTGTATAACATAGCAAATACACTGTATAACAATAGCAAATATACTGTATAACATAGCAAATATACTGTATAACATAGCAAATATACTGTATAACATAGGAAATATACTGTATAACATAGCAAACATACTGTATAACAAAGCAAATATACTGTATAACATAGCAAATAAACTGTATAACATAGCAAAGTACACTGATAACATGGCAAAGTACTGTACAATAATGGCAAATATATACTGTAATACATATGCAATATACTGTATAACATAGAAATATATGGTATAACATAGCATATTATACTGTATAACATAGCAAATATACTGTATAACTTGCAAATATACTGTATGCAATTGCCAAATATACTCTAATAACATAGCAAATATACTGTATAACATGGGAAACATACTGTATAACACGCAAATATACTGTATATCATAGCAAAGAACACTGTATAACATTGCAAATATAATGTATAACATAAGCAATATATTGTATAAACATTGCAAATATACTGTAATAACATGGCAAATAAACTGTATAACATAGCAAATATACTGTATAACATAGCAAATACACTGTATAACATAGGAAATATACTGTATAACATAGCAAATTACTGTATAAATGGCAATAAACTGTATAACATAGCAAAATATACTGTATAACATAGCAAATATACTGTATAAACATAGCAAACATACTGTATAACACGGCAAATATACTGTATAACATAGCAAAGACACTGTATAACATGTCAAATATACTGTATACATAGCAAATATATTGTATAACATTGCAATATACTGTATAACATGGCAAATAAACTGTAATAACATAGCAAATAAAACTGTATAACATAGCAAATACACTGTATACCAAGCAAATATACTGTATAACATAGCAAATATACTGTATAACATAGAAATATACTGTATAACATAGCAATATTACTGTATAACATAGCAAATATACTGTATAACATGGCAATATCCTGTATAACATAGCAAATATACTGTATACAATAGCAAATATACTGTGAACATAGGAAATATACTGTATAACATAACAAATATACTGTAATGACATAGCAAATATACTGTATAACATGGCAAAATATACTGTATAACACAGCAAATATACTGTATGACATAGCAAATATACTGTAGAACATAGAAATATACTGTATAACATAGAAATGTACTGTATAATGTGGCAAATAAACTGTATAACATAGCAATATACTGTATAACATAGCAAATATATGGTATAACATAGCATATATACTGTATAACATAGCAAATATACTGTATAACATTGCAAATATACTGTATAGCATTGCAAATATACTCTATAACATAGGAAATATACTGTATACATGGAAACATACTGTATAAACACGGCAAATATACTGTATAACATAGCAAAGACACTGTATAACATTGCAAATATACTGTATCATAGCAATATATATTGTATAACATTGCAAATATACTGTATAACATGGCAAATAAACTGTAATAACATAGCAAATTATGCTGTATAACATAGCAAATACACTGTATACCATAGCAAATATACTGTATAACATAGCAATATACTGTATAACATAGCAAATATACTGTATAACATAGCAAATATACTGTATAACATAGCAAATGATACTGTATAGCATTGCAAATATACTCTATACAATAGCAAATATACTGTATAACAAATGGAGAAAAACATACTGTATAACAAAACGCAAAATATACTGTATAACATAGCAAAGACACTGTATAACATTGCAAATATACTGTATAACAAAGCAAATAACTGTATAACATAGCAAATAAACTGTATAACATGGCAAATATACTGTATAACATAGCAAATACACTGTATAACATGGCAAATGTACTGTACAATATGGCAAATATACTGTATAACATAGCAAATATACTGTATAACATAGCAAATATATGGTATAACATAGCATATATACTGTATAACATAGCAAATATACTGTATAACATTGCAAATATATGTATAGCATTGCAAATATACTCTATAACATAGGAAATATACTGTATAACATGGGAAACATACTGTATAACACGGCAAATATACTGTATAACATAGCAAAGACACTGTATAACATTGCAAATATACTGTTATAACATAGCAAATATATTGTATAACATTGCAAATATACTGTATAACATGGCAATAAACTGTATAACATAGCAAAATACTGTATAACATAGCAAATGCACTGTATAACATAGGAAATATACTGTATAACATGGCAAATAAACTGTATAACATAGCAAATATCTGTATAACATAGCAAATATATGTATAACATAGCAAACATACTGTATAACACGGCAAATATACTGTATAACATAGCAAAGACACTGTATACATTGCAAATATACTGTATAACATAGCAAATATATTGTATAACATTGCAAATATACTGTATAACATGGCAAATAAACTGTATAACATAGCAAATAAACTGTATAACATAGCAATACACTGTTACCATAGCAAATATACTGTATAACATAGCAAACATACTGTATAACAAAGCAAATATACTGTATAACATAGCAAATATACTGTATAATATGGCAAATATACTGTATAACATACCAAATATACTGTATAACATGGGAAACATACTGTATAACATAGCAAATATACTGTATAACATTGCAAATATACTGTATAGCATTGCAAATATACTGTATAACAGAGCAAATATACTGTATAACATACCAAATATACTGTATAACATGGGAAACATACTGTATAACATGGCAAATATACTGTATAACATAGCAAAGACACTGTATAACATTGCAAATATACTGTATAACATAGCAAATATATTGTATAACATTGCAAATATACTGTATAACATAGCAAACACTGTATAACATTGCAAATATACTGTATAACATAGCAAATACACTGTATAACATAGCTAATTTACTGTATAACATAGCAAATACACTGTATAACATTGCAAATATACTGTATAACATAGCAAATACACTGTATAACATAGCAAATTTACTGTATAACATAGCAAATATCTGTATAACATTGCAAATATACTGTCTAACATTGCAAATATACTGTATACATAGCAAAACATAATGTATAACATGCCAAATATACTGTATAACATAGCAAATGTACTGTACAATATGGCAAATATACTGTATAACATAGCAAATATACTGTATAACATGGCAAATATACTGTATAACATAGCAAATACACTGTATAACATAGCAAATACACTGTATAACATGCAATATACTGTATAACATAGCAAATATACTGTATAACATTGCAAATATACTGTGTAACATTGCAAATATACTGTATAAACATAGCAAATATACTGTATAACATAGCAAATATACTGTATAACATGGCAACATACTCATAACAAAGCAAATATACTGTATAAATAGCAAATATACTGTATAACATGGCAAATATACTCTATAACAAAGCAAAATACTGTATAACATGGCAAATATACTGTATAACATAGCAAATATACTGTATAACAAAGCAAATATACTGTATAACATTGCAAAATATACTGTATAACATAGCAAATAGACTGTACAACATAGCAAATTACTGTATAACACAGCAAATATACTGTATAAACATTGCAAATATACTGCATAACATAGCAAAAATATACTGTATAACATTGCAAAATACTGTATAACATAGAAATTACTGTACAATATGTCAAATATACTGTATAGCATAGCAAGCATACTGTATAACATGGCAAATATGCTGTATAACATTGAAAATATACTGTTATAACTAGCAAATATACTGTATGACATAGCAAATATACTGTATAACATTGCAAATACACTGTATAACATAGCAAATATACTGTATAAACATAGCAAATACACTGTATAACATTGCAAATATACTGTATAACTTAGCAAATAGACTGTACAACATAGCAAATTACTGTATACACAAGCAAATATACTGTACATTGCAAATATACTGCATAACTAGCAAATATACTGTATAACATTGCAAATATACTGTATAACATAGCAAATGTACTGTAAATATGGCAAATATACTGTTAACATAGCAAGCATACTGTATAACATGGCAAATATGCTGTTATAACATTGAAATATACTGTATAACATAGCAGAATATACTGTATAACATTGCAAATATACTGTATGACATAGCAAATACTGAACATGAATATCTGTATAACAATAGCAAATATACTGTATAACATAGCAAATATACTGTATAACATAGCAAATATACTGTATAACATAGCAAACATACTGTATAACAAGCAAATATAACTGTATAACATAGCAAAATATACTGTATAATATGGCAAATATACTGTATAACATACAAATATACTGTATAACATAGCAAATATACGTATATACATATACGTATAACATTGCAAATATACTGTATACATTGCAATATACTGTATAACAAGCAAATATACTGTATAACATACCAAAATATACTGTATACACATGGAAACATACTGTATAACATGCAAATATACTGTATAACATAGCAAAACACTGTATAACATTGCAAATATACTGTATAACATAGCAAATATATTGTATAACATTGCAAATATACTGTATAACATAGCAAATAACACTGTATAACATTGCAAATATACTTATAACATAGCAATACTGTATAAACATAGCAAATTTACTGTATAACATAGCAAATACACTGTATAACATTGCAAATATACTGTATAACATAGCAATACACTGTAATACATAGCAAATTTACTGTATAACATAGCAATATACTGATAACTTGCAATATACTGTATAACATTGCAAATATACTGTATAACATAGCAAACATAATGTATAACATGGCAAATATACTGTATAACATAGCAAATGTACTGTACAATATGGCAAATATACTGTATAACATAGCAAATATACTGATAACATGGCAAATTACTGTATAACATAGCAAATACTGTATAACATAGAAAATACACTGTATAACATTGCAAATATACTGTATAACATAGCAAATATACTGTATAACATTGCAAATATACTGTGTAACATGCAAATATACTGTATAACAATAGCAAATATACTGTATAACATAGCAAATACACTATAACATTGCAAATATACTGTATAACATAGCAAATATACTGTATAACATAGCAAATATACTGTTATAACATAGCAAATATACTGTATAACTAGCAAATACGCTGTATATCATTGCAAATATACTGTATAACATAGCATACTGTAGAACATAGGAAATAACTGTATAACATAGCAAATATACTGTATAACATAGCAAATATACTGTATAACATGGCAAAATACTGTATAACATAGCAAATATACTGTATAACATGGCAAATAAACTGTATAACATAGCAAATAAACTGTATAACATAGCAAATATACTGTGTAAACATAGCAAATATACTGTATAACATGGGAAACATCTGTATAACACGGCGAAATACTGTATAACATAGCAAATACACTGTATAACATTGCAAAAATACTGTATAACATAGCAAATATATTGTATAACATTGCAAATATACTGTATAACATAGCAAATACACTGTAATAACATTGCAAATATACTGTATAACATAGTGCAAATATACTGTATAACATAGCAAATTACACTGTATAACATAGCAATAAACTGTATAAACAAATATACTGTGAACATGCAATATACTTACAACATACCAAATACACTGTATACATTGCAAATATACTGTATAACATAGCAATATACTGTATAACATGCAAATATACTGTATAACATGGCAAATACACTGTTATAACACTGCAAATATTACTGTATAACTAGCAAATTACTGTATAAACATAGAAAATACACTGTATAACATAGCAAATACACTGTATAAACATAGCAAATTGTATATGTATGTACCAAATGTATATTGTTTGTACCAAATGTATATGCATGTACCAATGTTTAGTTTGACCAAATATGTATACTGATGTACCAAATGTGTATGATTTACCTAATGTGTATGCATGTAGCAATGTATATGTATTACCAAATGGATGTGCATGTACCAAATGTTGTATGTACCAAATGTGTATGTATGTAGCAAATGTAGTATTTACC
>CM068952.1:199043779-199058767 GCA_035128595.1 Eptatretus atami
TATATAATATTATATATATATATATATATATATATATATATATATATATATATAGCCTGGTGTTGGCGTAGTGGTTAGGGTAGCGGCTCGGGATCCAAAAGGTCCTGAGTTCAAGCCCCGTTGGCCGCTTGAATTAATACACACCAGGAGGTTGACTCAGCCTGTCATCCTTCCGAGGTCGGCGAAGTGAGTACCAGTGTACTGGGCCCGATGTATGCCCGGTTGGAATAGGTGTACCATATCCCTGTGTTGTAAGAGGCGACCAGGGTTGCGTCAGGAAGGGCATCCAGCGTAAAACCTGTGCCAAATCATTATGCGGATCATATAGGATGATCGCGCTGTGGCGACCCCTAACAGGAGCAGCCGAAGAAGAGAAAGAAGATATATATATATATATACTGTATGTATAATATATATATATATATATAATATATATATATAACAAACCACCAGCACTTAAACCCAAATAAATATAACACACCACACAAGCACTTAAACTCAATAAATATAACAAACCGCCAGCAGTTAAACCCAAATGAATACAACAAACTACCAGCACTTAAATCCAAATAAATATAAAAACCACCAGCACTTACACTGAAATAAATATAATAAACCAGCAGCACTTAAACCCAAATATATATAATAAACCACCAGCACTTAAACCCAAATATATATAATAACCACCAGCATTGAAACCCAAATAAATATAACAAACCACCAGCACTTAAACCAAATAAAGATAACAAACCACCAGCACTTAAACCCAATCATATGCAACAAACCACCAGCACTTAAACCCAACATATATAACAACCCAACACTTAAACCGAAATAAATATAACAAACCACGCACTTAAACTCAAATAAATATAAAAACCACCAGCACTTAGACAAAAATAAATACAAGAACTACCACCTTAAACCCAACTAATATAAACCACCAGCACTTAAACCCAAATAAATATAACAAACCACCAGCACTTAAACCCAAACATATAAAACAACCACCAGCACTTAAACCCAAATAAATATAACAAACCACCAGCACTTAAACCCAAATAAATATAACAACCACCAGCACTTCAACTGAAATAAAAATAGTAAACCACCAGCAATTAAACCCAAACTAAATATAACAAACCGCCAGCAGTTAACCCAAATGAATACAACAAACTATCAGCACTTAAATCCAAATAAATATAACAAACCACCAGCACTTACACTGAAATAAATATAATAAACCAGCAGCACTTAAACCCAAAATATATATAATAAACCACCAGCATTGAAACCCAAATAAATATAACAAACCACCAGCACTTAAACCCAAATAAAGATATCAAACCACCAGCACTTAAACCCAATCATATGCAACAAACCACCAGCACTTAAACCCAAACATATATATATATATAACAAACCACCAACACTTAAACCCAAATAAATATAACAAACCACCAGCACTTAAACTCAAATAAATATAACAAACCACCAGCACTTAGACAAAAAATAAATACAAGAAACTACCAGCACTTAAACCCAACTAAATATAAACACCAGCACTTAAACCAAATAAATATAACAAACCACCAGCATTAAACCCAAACATATAAAACAACCACCAGCACTTAAACCCAAATAAATATAACAAACCGCCAGCACTTAAACCCTAAATATATAACAAACCACAGACTTAAACTCAAATAATAATAACAAACTACCAGCACATAAACCCAAATAAATATAATAACTACCAGCACTTAAACCAACTAAATATAACAAACCACCAGCACTTAAATATACAAACCACCAGCACTTAAACCAAATAAGTAACAAACCACCAGCATTAAAATGAAATAAATATTATAAACCACCAGCAATTAAACCCAAATATATATAACAAACCACCAGCACTTAAACTCAAAAAATATAACAAACCACCAGCACTTAAACTAAATAATATAATAACAAACCACCAGCACTTAAACTCAAATAAATATAACAACCACCAGAACTTAAACCCAAATAACATAATAAACCACCAGCACTTAAATCCAACTAAATATAATAAACCAGCAGCCCCTAAACCCAAATATATATAATAAACCACCAGCACTGAACCCAAATAAAGATAACAAACCACCAGCACTTAATCAAATAAATATAACAAACACCAGCACTTAAACTGAAATAAATATAACAAACCACCAGCACTTAAACCCAAATATATATATAATAAACCACCAGCACTTAAACCCAAACAAAGATAACAACCACCAGCAACTTAAATCCAAATAATAAAACAAACCACCAGCACTTAAACTGAAATAAATATAATAACCACCAGCACTTAAACCCAAATAAATATCACAAACCACCAGCACTTAAACCCAACAAATAAAACAAACCACCAGCACTTAAACTGAAATAAATATAATAACCACACAGCACTTAAACCCAATAAATATCACAAACACCAGCACTTAACCTAAATAAATATAATAAACACCAGCACTTAAACCCAAATATATATAATAAACCCCAGCCAAATAAACCCAACTAAATATAACAAACCACCCGCACTTAAACCCAAATAAATATCAACCACCAGCACTTAAATCCAAATAAAATAAAACAAACCACCAGCATTAAACTGAAATAAATATAATAAACCACCAGCACTTAAACCAAATAAATATCACAACCACCAGCACTTAACCAAACAAATAATACAAACCACCAGCACTTAAACTGAAATAAATATAATAAACCACCAGACTTAAACCCAAATAAATATCACAAACTACCAGCACTTTAACCTAAATAAATATAATAAACACCAGCACTTAAACCCAAATAATATAATAAACCACCAGCAAATAAACCCAACTAATATAACAAACCACCGCACTTAAACCAAATAAATATCACAAACCACCAGCACTTAAACCCAAATAAACATAATAAACCACCAGCACTTAAATCCAACTAATATAATAAACCGCACCCCTAAACCAAATATATATAATAACCACCAGCACTAAACAAAATAAATATAACAAACCACCAGCACTAAACCCAAATAAAGATAACAAACCACCAGCACTTAAATCCAAATAAATATAACAAACCACCAGCACTTAAACTGAAATAAATATAACAACACAGCACTTAAACCCAAATATATATATAATAAACCACCAGCACTTAAACCCAAACAAAGATAACAAACCACCAGCACTTAAATCAAATAAATAAAACAAACCACCAGCACTTAAACTGAAATAATATAATAAACCACCAGCACTTAAACCCAAATAAATATCACAAACCACCAGCACTTAAACCCAAACAATAAAACAAACCACCAGCACTTAAACTGAAATAAATATAATAACCACCAGCACTTAAACCCAAATAAATATCACAAACTACACGCACTTTAACCTAAATAAATATAATAAACCACCAGCACTTAAACCCAAATATATATAATAACCACCAGCAATAAACCCAATTAAATATAACAAACCACCAGCACTTAAACCCAATAAATATAACACCACCAGCACTTAAACCAAAAGTATATATAAAACCACCAGCACTTAAACCCAAAATAAATAAAACAAACCACCAGCACTTAAACTTAAATAAATATAACAAACCACCAGAATACCAAATAAATATAACAAACCACCAGCATTAAACTCAATAAATTAACAACTACCAGCACTTTAACCTAAAATAAATATAATACCACAGCACTTAAACCCAAATATATATAATAAACCCAGCAAATAAACCAACTAAATATAACAAACCACCAGCACTTAAACCCAAATAAATATACAAACCACCAGCACTTAAACCCAAAGTATATATAAAAAAACCACCAGCACTTAAACCCAAATAAATAAAAAAACAAACCACCAGCACTTAACTAATAAATATAACAAACCACCAGAACTAAAACCCAAATAAATATAACAAACCACCAGAACTTAAACCCAAAGAAATATAACAAACCTTCAGCACTTAAACTAAAATAAATATTATAAACCACCAGCAATTAAACCCAAATGTATATATAACAAACCACCAGCACTTAAATGCAAATAAATATAACAAACACCAGCACTTAAACTCAATAAATATAACAAACCACCAGAACTTAACCCATAAAAATAATAAACACCAGCACTTAAACCCAAATAAATATAATAAACCACCAGCACTTAAACCCAGACACGTTTAATAAAACCCACCAGCACTTAAATCAACTAAATATAAAACCACCAGCACTTCAACTGAAAATAAAATAGTAAACCACCCGCACTTAACCCAAATAAATATCACAAACCACCAGCATTAAATCCCAAATAAATTAATAAACCACAAGCACTTTAAAACAAATAAATACAACAAACCACAAGCACTTGAACAAAATAAATATAACAAACCACCATCGCCCCCCCACCATACTTAAACTAATAATATAATAAACCACGAGCACTTAAAACAAAATACAACACAACCACTAGCACTATAAACTTAAATAAATATAAAACCACCAGCACTTAAACCCAAATAAATATAACAAACCACCAGCATTTAAACCCAAAACATATATAATTAAACCCAAATAAATATAACAAACCACCAGCATTTAAACCCAAAAATACGTATAAAAAAACCACCAGCACTTAAAAACTCAAATATATAACACACCACAAGCACTTAAACCCAATAATAAAACAAACCACCAGCACTTAAACTCAAATAATAATTACAACCACCAGCACTACCAAAAATAATATAACAAACCACCAGCACTTAAATTAATAAATATACCCACCAGCAATTAAGCTCAAATAAATATAACAAACCACCAGCACTTAAACCCAAATAAATATAAACAACTACCAGCACTTAAACCCAAATAAATATACAAACCACCAGCACTTAAACTGAAATAAATTATAATAAACCACCAGACTTAAACCGAAATAATAAACACACCACCAGCACTAAAACCCAAATATATTATAAAACACCAGCACTTAACCAAATAAAATATAACAAACCACCAGCACTTAAACCCAAATAAATAAAACAACCACCAGCATTTAAACTCAAATAAATAATACAAACCACCAGCACTGAAACAAATAAATATACAAACCAGGCACTTAAACTTAAATAAAATAACAAACCACCAGCACTTAAACTGAAATAAATATAACAATCCACGAGCAATTCAACCCAAATAAATATAACAAACCACGAGCATT
Source organism: Eptatretus atami (assembly GCA_035128595.1). Classification (NCBI taxonomy): domain Eukaryota; kingdom Metazoa; phylum Chordata; class Myxini; order Myxiniformes; family Myxinidae; genus Eptatretus; species Eptatretus atami. The sequence continues at coordinate 199,049,074 of CM068952.1, forward strand.
TCAGCCCAAATAAATATAATAAACCTAAGCACTAAAACAATAAATACAAAAACCGAGCACTTAAACTTAAATAAAATATTATAACCACCAGCACTTAAACCCAAATAAAAAAACACCATCACCAGCATAAACCCAAATATTATATATAAAACAAACACTTAAACTCAAATAAATATAACAACCACCAGCACTTAATCCAAATAAATTAAAACAAACCACCGCACTTAAACTCAAATAAAAACAAACCACCAGCACTTAAACTCAAATAAATATAACAAACCACCAGCACTTAAACCCAATAAATAAAACAAACACCAGCACTTAAACCAAATAAATATAACAAACCACCAGCACTTAAACTGAAATAAATTAATAAACCACAGCACTTAAACCTAATAATAAAACACACCACCAGCACGTAACGCAAATATATATATATATATATATATATATATATATATATATATATAAAAACACCAGACTTAAACAAATAATATAAACGCACCAGCACTAACCAAAATAATATACACTGCCACCAGCACTTAAACCCAAATAAATATTGAATGTGAAGAACAGAATAATATGGTGTGGGCACCCTGTGTGTTACCCGATATGAGCATACCCTATCTGCACCATGAGTTACTTCACACATGTATCCCTCAACCCCATCCTTTATCTGGGGTATAAATACACATTGGGCATGCCATACCCCCTTCCCTCCAGCAGGGGCCAGTGTTTAAACTTGTACAGGGAAATGCCATGTTTTCTCCCCACACTCACAGGGTGGAGGGGGTGGGAGAGAGATTTATTTTAATGCCATGACATAACCCTGAGTACCCTGAGCATGAATACAAAATTTGGTTAAGGTTGGCCAAGTTGTTTTTTTTATTCCATAAGGAACATACATTCAGACATTGCATTATTAGTCCCCTACCGTTTCACCAGACGGACACAGGTTTGCTCTCTGTCTGTCCATCTGTCCCACCTATGGTTTTTCAGACATTTTTCCCATACCTCTTAACAGATCAACTGAAACTTTGTAACTGGCTTTAGTATGATAAGTTACAGAAGAACTTCAAGTTTCAGGGTGTTTTGTCAATTATTTTTACAGTTATGCCCTTTTTAACCTAAGAAAATATCACATATTATGCATGGGTCAGTATTCAGCTGCCCTGACTCCACCCCACTGCTTTACATTCATTGGCTGGACAGCTGGCCTGACTCCACACCAATAAAATAATGCGCCACATTGGCATGAAGCAGCACAGATCGGCAGGCTTCATGCTTTCGGCCTGCGTGTTAGTCCATGGCCCAGTGCAATTGGAATCATACCAGGTATATCACCACGATGTATTACCATATGCACATAAGCATATGCATGTTTTTGCTTCATGTATGTACATGTTTATTTTTAGTACGAGTCAGGCAAAGCTGAGAAACAAACAAAATGGTGGGTTAGAAAGGTTCTTCTTCTTCATTTTGGTTCCCGGTCTCGGCTCGAGTGTGCGATGAAGCAAACTATTTTTATCTCTGGTTTGTTATCCTCGTTGTCTTTCGTGGTTTCTAGTCTACAAAATATATCAGTAAATTAAATAGCTTTTCCTTTTATTTTGCTGAATCGATCAAACATCGTGGGTTACAGGATTTCTTCTTCTTCTTCTCCTCAGTTTGGTTCTGGTATCACTTCAAGTGTGTGTTATGCACAAACAAATTTCTATCTCCTGAACATTATTGGGACCGGTAGGGGAATGTATGCAAAGCAAACTCTGCTCTTGTTTTATAAAGTAGGATACACATTTGGTTTGTGTACACATTTGGTTTGTGTATACATTTGGTATGTGTATACTGCTGAACATTTGCTCCACTATACTTTTTGGTACGTGTATATATTTGGGCCATATACATTTGTTGTGTGTTATACGGTTGCACATCTGCTGTGCTATGCATTTTGTATCATACACAAACACATTTGGTATATGTACATACATTTGGCATGTGTATACCGCTGCACATCTGCTATGCCATGCATTTGGTGGTGTACGGCGTAGACGTATACAATTTGGTTAGGTACATACATTTGGTATGTGTATACCACTGCACATTTGCTATGCAATACATTTGGTATGTGTATACATTTAGCACATGTACATTTGGTATGCTATAAATGTGAGAAACATAAATTTGGTATGCAGATACATTTGCTAGCATGTATACTGATTACATTCAGGATGCTATACATTTGGTACATGCATATGTTTGGTGATACATACATTTGGTACATGCATACGTTTGGTGATACATACATTTGGTACATACATACATTTGGTATGCTATACATTTGGTACATACATACATTAGGAATGCCATACATATGGTACATACATACATTTGGAATGCCATACATATGGTACATGCATACATTTAGTACAACCTACACTTGGTACATGACTACATTGGATACATACATTGTACATGTACATACATTTGAACATGCATATACAGTACATACATACACTAATAGGTACATTTGTTACATGCATATACATTTAGTACAATATATACATTTGCTACGTACATACATTTGGTACGTACATATTAATTTGGTACATACATATACATTTGGTACGTTCATACATTTGGTACATACATACATTTGGAATATGCCTGGTGTTGGCTTAATGATTAAGGTGGTAGGCTTGGGATCCTAGGGACCTGAGTTCAAATCCCAATTGGCTGTTGAATTAAATACCGGTGGGGATGACTCTGCCTGTCATCCTTCTGAGGTCGGCAAAATGAGTGCCAGCTTGCTGGTGTCCTGTGTCGTAGTGGCGACCCGTCCAGGATTGTACCAATAGCCAAGGAGACTGCTTCGCGCAGCACCAATGCTCTGCAAGAGTATGGTCCCAATGGATGGATGGATACAGTTGGAAATGCCATACATTTGGAACGTGCATATACATTTAGTACATATACACTTGGTACATGCACATACAGGTACATTTGGTACATACAGGTACATTTGGTACATACATACATTTCGTACATGCATATACATTTGTACATACATATACCTTTGGTATATACATATACATTTGGTACATACCTATACATTTGTTAGCGGTATATATTTGGGTTTAAGTGCTGGTGGTTTGATGTATATGTTTGGGTTTAAGTGCTGGTGGTTTATTATATTTCTTTCAGTTTAAGTGCCAGTGGTTTGTTATGTATATATGGGTTTAAGTGCTGGTGGTTTGTCATATTTATTTAGGTTTAAGTGCTGGTGGTTTGTTTATTTATTTGAGTTTAATGCTGGGCACCTTGTCTCTTTTCCTGAGGCAGCACCTTGTCTCAAATCTGTCTCTGACAGTGTGCTATTATGACTCCTGCAGTTCTTGTAAAGGACAAGGTGTGCACCTAAAAGGGGTGAATTTATTGTGCAAGTTGAAACTTTTTGAAAGACCTCTGCTGATGGCCAACGTGTTGTTTTATTCGAAATACATTCTTCCTTCTCCATCTCATATTTGGTTCCAGGTCCGGCTTCATTACTACCCACAAGAAAAGCCTGCTCCATGCCTGACAGTGAATGGACCCAAATATATTAACTGTTTTTTTTCATCAAAGCCCACAATTGTGGTCCATCCGAAAAGTAATCACTTCGAGAAGAACGAACAAGAAACTCGTTAAGATCTCTGCACCAGGTTACTTGGGGTGATCACTGCAACAGTGTGCTTCATAAGCCACATTCTGTGCACTGGTTTCGACTGCCAAGCAATGTACACACACACACACACACACACACACACACACACACACACACACACCTTTGTATTGAAATATATAACACACTCAAGTATCTTAGTGCTGAACCACTGTGTGTTTAGTTCCTCGAACCTTCTGAACGTCCCTCGTACTAGTGATGTAGTAAGCCTAAACCAGTGTAAGTGTAAAGTGATAAAGTATTCCGTCATTTTGGTGCAACCAGCAACGATTCTCAAGGAACCTCGTGCGCACGTACTTATTAATCAATTCAGCTGCAGATTGTAAAGTTAGTGTGTGAATGGGATATATTTACCTGAATTTGAATCAAGCTGCTAATCAGATTGAAAGGTGAGTTAGCTTTCTATTTTCTGCATGGTTCGATTTTGGAATGCGATTACGCGGTTCGTAAAGCTCACAATGCACACTTCAAACCTAAAATGACATCCATATCTAATAATAGGAGTCAACATACATCTCAATGTAACAACAGGTGTGCACTTTAAGGGGTCACCATATACCGAAAGGTGGAAGCAAGTGTTTGCTATATAAGGGTCACGATCCTCTACGTTGTATGCTCTAATGGGTCACCACATACCACCACCTCATGCCCGCTGTACAGGGGGTCATTTTTCCGTAATGTGACGCCAGATGCATACCGTAAAGGGGTCACCATCCCGCAATGTGTAGGTGTGCACCCGAAGGGGGTGGGGTCACCATATTACAACAATTAGCTCACACCGAGTTTGAGCCATACACGGGTCACTGTCTCGCCAGGTGATACCAGGTGTGCGCTCATGTACTTTAATAGTTACCGAAAAATGGACTCTTCAAGTTGCACAATTGGTTTCGTAACTTTCGTTTGATCCCATTTTCAACATAATGAAAGAACAATGCAGGATGTATAGGATAACAATGTAAGAACAATATTATCATTAATACCTGGCGGAGTGCGTCTGGAGAACGGAAGGTAAGAATACCGAATTAAACAGTTGGGTTACACGAATTAGCTTACAGTTCCAGGAACTAAACGGCGAAACAAATCGTGAGTGCAAAAATGTCAACGAAAATGAAATGGTGGAATTAGCGCAAATATATATATATATATATATATATATATATATATATATATATATATATATATATATATATATATATAATCATTATAACATTATAATCCTTCACCCCGCGTTATGCGCATTTCGCCATCGCGTACGAAACGCTCTCCAAAACCATAAATGTCCATTTGTTACGGTCTAATCGAACCGAAAGGATATTATCGATCGGTTTTGAGTTATTTCCCTGAATAATATGCTCCACGTCTAGATAACTCCAGTGAACTTGATGGAAAATAGAGAACAAACTGATCTAAGTCTGATCGGATTTTCAATGCGCCTTTGGACGTACGCGTTGAGGGCGAATCGGACCTTACACCGTTTACTATGTATCGATTGATCGATTGATAAACGGAGGAGGGATGGGGGTTATATACACCTTGTTCACGAATAACACAAAGCATCGATACCAGGTACCTGTGGTTTTGATGAAACATTAATCGCAATTCCCTGCACTCGGAGGTGTGTAGCAGCAGTAGCAGCTTGTAGTCATTTTGGGCCCGATCACGATCGATCCTCCTTTAGATCGTCGAGTGTTTGTGAATGTTCGATTTGTTGTTTTTTTGGAGACTGATTTAATTAATTAATTGAATTCTTCTTGTGTCGATATTGCAGTGAAGAGTCAAGGCAACGCAACCTGGTATCGAAAGCGGTTCCAACACGAAAAGAGATTAGGTGAACACGGAGGTAAATCCGAAACACCGGTTTGGAGTTTCAAAACAAATTGTTTGATTCAAAGAATCTTTTACATTTTCAAATCATTATTATTGTCGTCATTGTTTAATATTTTGGAGTTTAAGATTTTCGTTTTTTCTTGCTTGTTTACGTTTGTGGGTACAACACAATTGTTTTGAGCATTTCCATTCACCTTTTATTTGACACAAACTCACCTCAATACCTGTTATTGGAACACGTAGAGTTTGATGAGTGTTCCAACATTTAAACACACCTGGATACTTGTTCTCGGAACAACGAGTTTGATTAGTGGTCCAACATTTAAACACACCTGGATACCTGTTATAAGAACACCAAGTGTGATGAGTGTTCCAACATTTTAACACACCTGGCTACTTGTCATAGGTACACCGAGTTTGATGAGTGTTCCAACATTTAAACAAACCTGGCTACTTGTTACAGGAGCACTAAGTTTGATGAGTGTTCCAACATTTAAACACACCTTGCTACTTGTTATAGGAACACCGAGTTTGATGAGTGTTCCAACATTTAAACACACATGGATACTTGTTGTAGGAACACAACGAGTTTGATGAGTGTTCCAACATTTCAACACACCTGGCTACTTGTTATAGGAACAATGAGTTTGATGAATATTCCAAGATTTAAACACACCTGGATACTTGTAATAGGAACACCAGGTGTGATGAGTGTTACAACATTTTAACACACCTGGCTACATATTATTTGAACACAACGAGTTTGATGAGTGTTCTAACTTTTAAATACACCTGGATACTTGTAACAGGAACACCAAGTGTGATGAGTGTTCCAACATTTAAACACAGCTAGCTACTTGTTATAGGAACACAGAGTTTGATGAGTGTTCCAACATTTAAACACACATGGATACTTGTTGTAGGAACACAACGAGTTTGATGAGTGTTCCAACATTTCAACACACCGAGCTACTTGTTATAGGAACAATGAGTTTGATGAATGTTCCAAGATTTAAACAGACCTGGATACTTGTTATGGGAGCACTGAGTTTGATGAGTGTTCCAACACTTAAACACACATGGATACTTGTTATAAGAACAATGAGTTTGATGAGTGTTCCAACATTTAAACACCTGCATGGATACTTGTTATAGAAACACACTGTGGTTGATAAGTATTCCAATTGCCAAACATGACGGTCTCTGAAGACCTCCAATAAGTTCATTGTTAAAGATCTTTTTTACCTTCATATCTGCAATGTTTGTAACGACATGACCCGAGCCACCCCCCCCCCTCCTTTTTCACTCCGAGGAGCTATGGTGGGGGGCTGTTTAATCTTCAGACCATCACTCCTTTATTGGATATTATAGCATAGTGGGCAACCCAACATTACCTATGATCTGTCCGTTAAGACCAACCGGTACCCCGTAGCTTATAACGCATGGGACCCAAATGCGAGTCCCTTAACCATAGATAGGTGTACCCCTGGGTTTTCCCATTCTGTACAGATGGGTACACCCAGGGGTGCAGCTATCTCGGGTTAAAGGAACTAAAGGTGCGAACACACGAGCACAGGCCTCAGACACCATGAACACACAAGTAAAATGGAGTTGTTATAGTAAAGGAAATGAATGAATAACAGATTGCTCTTACCAGCTCGCGCTGATTAACATTCCGACGCTCTCCTGGTGCTTCGCAGCATCCACGGAGCATGATACCTTCAGTGCGAACGCCATTTCAACGCTCTTTGTCCGGCCTTTGTACCGGCGAGTTGGCATCTACCCAAAGTCGGCATTCCCCAAGGAGCAGTCAGCGGGGTTGTGGGAACCGGCTCTGCCCCCTGCATATGCGTGCCCACTTGCGCAGACAACGCCTGATGGGAGCCCGGCCCGGCCGGTCATCGACTGGCCCTTCGGGCACCGTGTGACCCGTGTACGCACCCTGTCGATCGGCGGGATCTGTGGACAGGACGCGTCACTAGAGGGGGGTTCCTCCCTGAAACTACAGGTGCCAAAGCATCTCATCATACTCACTGTTGGCAAACAATGTGGTCACACCTGCTTCGACTGCAGGTCCCACGTCTCAGAGAGGCCGTTGGTGGTTTACCGATTACCTTTTACCGACTACCTGCAGGAAACATCCTCACAGGAACATAGAGGAAGATCGCCAAATGGATTCTCAAAATGTCGGTTCGTGATGCTCCATGTTCTCCATCTTGCTTCTCTCTGGTTGGAGCTCACTCAAGGGGATCTATTTCATTGTATTGGAGATAAACAAAAGGATTCATTAGGATTCCTACAACAGCTCCTGTAACCTCAAACATCACTGCACGTCTGCACACAAGCATGTGAATAGGCCAAAGGCCACAGGCACACCATGGTAGACAACCAGGCAAAATGGCATGACGTGCACAGGAATGAAGGGATGAGATTTGAAGATCGAGGAATCGCCATTTTGTCATCGAGTTATAAATACAGAGGGAAACGTTCTGTCAAGAAATGCTTTACTTGTGGATCATACAATGAATCATATATGATGTATAAAGGGTAAGGGGTCATCTATACATGTTATGATTGGAGAAAGGGGGAAGGTGGGGCCCACGTTGAGAAAAAAAAAAAGAAATATATAAAAAATATATTCAGCTAATGCTGTCCATATATCTGTCTGTTCGTGTATTGTGCAAAGAACGCTGGGCCGACAACCACCACATTTGGGACACAGACAAAGTCCGACCCGTGGATTGTCCTAAGAGTATTTTCATCCACTACCTCAGCCTTCAAAGACCCCCAAGACCCCATAAAACCCATAAGATCCCTTAGACCCCAAAGACCCTTTATACCTGTAAGATCTCAAAGACCATTTAGACCCCTAAAACCCCAGAAGACCCTGAAGACCATTGATACTTTGTCCTGTAGATGTCCATGAAGATGAAAGATGTCCATCCTGTAGATGTCCTGTAGATGTCCATGAATGATGTCCATCATGTCCATAATTGAAGATGTCCATGAAGCCTTGTAACTATATGTCCATGAATTACGTATTGTTTGACCATTGGTTGCACCATGACGACATGTACGTCTAATAATTATTTACTATTGGAATGCACCTTTTAAAGCTTTCGACCCTTTAGACTGCGAAGACCACGAAGACCCTCAGACCCCCCGACCATAAAGACTCTTAAGATCCTTTAAGACCTCAAACATCCCCAAGACCCTTTAGACCCATAAGACCCCAAAGACCCATAAGACCCTTGAAGACCCCTTAAGACCTCTTTTAGCTTTAAGACCCTTTAGACACCTTTAGATCCCTTCACCCTTTTGACCTTTTTTTATCTGTTAGACCCCAAGAACCTTCAGACCGTTATGCCCCTTAAGTCACTTTAGACCCCTCAGAGCTAAGACATTAACACCATTTTGAACCCTTACACCCTTCAGAAAGATTAGACAGCTTAGACCCTTGATCATTGAGAGCCTTCGACCTTTTTACATGTTTGAGAGATTACACCCTTTCGACCCCTTAGATACCACTATTGGGATGTACCCTTTCGACCATCGAGAACGTTTTAAGCGCACACAGCACACAACCATTTATAGTCTTCTTACAATACACAGACTATACCTTTTTCCAGCAAGTAATGTGCAAACTCGACCCACCCAGAGGGTGTTACTCTGCTATGTAATATATAAATAAATTTGTGTGCTTGTTCATTTATGCATTCGGTCCCTGCAGGAACCAGTGTGACCAAGCCTTTGCATGGCCTCCGCTTTCATCCAGAGGAAGGCGAGGGCTATGTTTGTATATTTTTAAAAAAAAAATCAGATTTTTTTTTTTTTTTTTTTGTATACTTGTCGAGGCTCGTGTGAGAGCTAACACACAACTCACAGTAAATGGGGGGGGGCATGAGACAAGAGGGGAGGGAAGAGAAGGACAAAATAGTGGGGAACAGAGACATTAGGAGATCTGTGGAAGGGGAGGGGATGGGACGGGGAACATGGGGAATAGAAGATGGACATTACAGGAACTTTCAGGAAGGAAAGCAGGGAATTGAAGGAGGTGGGCGTGGATGGATTATCGGGGGTAGAAAAGATCGAGGATTTGGATGGGGGATGATGAGAGGTGATGGTGAACAGCTGTTTTGAAGGCCTGGA
>CM068952.1:199063565-199075981 GCA_035128595.1 Eptatretus atami
GAGGGGAACCGGTAGGCCTCAAGCCTCAAGGGTAGGCCTCAAGCACCCAGTAAGACAAGGTCGACAAAATAGCATGATTTTTGAAACAAAACTGAACTAGGAACACACAGTAACATGTAGGTGAGAAAATATACAGTTAAAATGGGACAGATAACGACCGGAAACTTAACTTTGAGATCGTCAGCAGAGAGCCATGGAGGAGACCTGTCGACGCTCCAAACCCAGAAACCGGAATAATTGGCCTTTAGGCCTCGATCAGGTGTTGTGCTTATACACTGCCTGGTTACCCCCCCCACCCCCCGCAGGAGCGATGGAGTAACATGTTTTGTAAAGATCGTATGTTGAGGTTGTCATGATGTGTTGTCAACACAAATTTGATGACTAGAGGATTTCATGGACTTTCACCGGGCAATGCTGGGTACTTCAGGTAGTATGTAAGGTGTGTGTGTGTGGGGGGTGGGGAATTGGGAATTAGATGGGAAAAGGGGAAATACAAAGGGAGAGGAAGTTAGGGAAGTACAAATAGTAAAGGAAGGACACTAAAACGTTTGTATTCTGACAAAAAAAGATGGGATGCCCATTTCCAGTTGGGAAGGTGCCTCAAGACTGCTTTGATTTGCATAACATTGAACACCATCCTGGTATCAGTAAACTAGGAAACTGTCTCTTTAGGGTATCGAAGGAGTTGATGCACTTCCCATGAGGAATACAGATAATCACTTGTATGGAGAGATTGGATACCACCCTGAGGAGACTCTCAGCCTATCCTTACCATCCCGAGATCAACCATGGCACGGTGAACGCCATCCCAAAACGGGGAGCAGATGGATCTGGCAGCTGACCATGGAAAATCATCTTGAGAGGGAATATAGAACCCAGATGGATTGTTAAATGGAACAGACATAGATGGCTCTTTCATCCATGAAAGTTCAGAGAGTGTTTGGGACCTCAGGCAAGCACCAGGACAGTTCCAACAGAGATGTAAGGGTCGTGGACGGGTCGTTGGGATCAGTTCCCCAAACCGTGAATATTAAAGGATGCTATGGAAGAGTAGTTCTGCAGGTGTACACCGAGGCTGCTCAATATACCTGCGTTCCATAACATTTGGTGTAGGATATTAAGGATAACATGTCAGTTACGGGAGGAGGTAGTTACGGGTATCAACAATTTTGCCATTGCTGTAAGAAACGTACATACTATGTAGATTGTAAGTTGAGTTTAACTGTCAGTACTAGAGGAGTTTTATGGAGACGATTCATATATTTCCCACAATCCCTGGGTGGGCTGCTGCCAGAATTGCCTTAGCACAGTGGAGGTATGCACACTCACCTCTGAGCCGGCGAGCCTGGGTTCGAATCTCGACCAAGCTATAAATTGTCACCCTGGTACCATACAGGCAGGGGGATTCATCCAATGTGCGTGCCATCCCTTGGGATGGACGTTAAGCCGGGCGTTCCATATGCTAGCATTAATTGGTGGATGTTAAAGATCCCACGGTGTCCTTAACAAAGAGTAGGCGAGCTATCTGCTGCTGCTGTTGTTGTGTATGATGTTGTTGTGTAGGCGAGCTGCTGTTGTGTGTGATGGCACTGAACAAATCACAAATACCTGCTCTTACCTACAGGGGCCATGCGCCCCAGCCAATGATGCCACTCACAGACCACCCTTGTGCAATACATGGGTTTCATGTCACCACCGATCTCTCGCATACCTAACCTGAGCCACAACCTCCAGCTTCAACGATGTACAATTCATTGTGCTGTAGACCACATCACTGGGGTTGAATGAGCACCTGTAAAGGCTGTGCCATCAGGAGGTAAACCAGGAGGCTTATTTTGACCCGTCGACAAAGTTGGATCATTGTATTCAATGAAGCTTAAAGATTCTGGCTATTTGGGACTATGACGTCAATGCTGATCAATACCATGGAAGAGCTATTGAGTCATCCACATATGAAGTGGACTTGCCACCAAGTGTCGACCAACCCAAACGGGTATGATCTATGTGGCCATTGATTAGATACTGAGCAGTGGGCTTACGTGCTACACTGACAACGTGGTCAGATTAGGTTTGTATTATTGTCGAGAAAGGCTTTTTAACACTATTCCTTTGTGAGAATGGATTAAATCTCAATAAAGTTCATGGTGCGAGTGAAGATAATTTGCAACCTGCTCACTGAATGGTCTCATTGATTAACCACAAGGTGGTGTTTATTATGGATGGTGTTTGCACTGTATACAATTTGTTGTCGGCATGGGTCTGACACCAAAGTTCCATTATGAAATGACGGTCGGAGTAAGTAGTGTAATTTCGATTATATATATATATATATGAATAACTTCTCTGCAGATCAACATTCTTAACAGTGAGAAACACGGCTTCATTAAACGTGGTGTGTGTTCATGGTATCCGACTGAACACGTACTGTTGTGTATCATGGTATTCGACTGTGCACATGTTGTTTTGTATGATGGTAATTGGACTGTGCAATTGCTGTTGTGTATGATGGTATTCGATTGCTGATTTGCTGATATGTACCGTGGTATACAATTGTTTATTTGCTGATATGTATCATGGTATCCGACTGTATACATTCTGTAATTTACCATGGTATCCGATTGTTGATTTGCTGATATGTATCATGGTATTGAATTGTGTGTGTGCTGATATGTATCATGGTATCTGATTGTTTGTGTGCTGATATGCATCATGGTATCTGATTGTGTGCTGATATGTATCATGGTGTCTGATTGTTTGTGTGCTGATATGTGTCATGGTATTGAATTGTGTGTGTGCTGATATGTGTCATGGTATCTGATTGTTTGTGTGCTGATATGTATCATGGTATTGAAATTGTTTGTGGTGCTGATATGTACATGGTACACGATGTGTGTGCTGAAATGATATATGGTACCGATTTGTGTGTGCTGATATGTATCATGGTATCTGATTGTTTGTGTGCTGATATGTATCATGGTATCCGTGTGTGTGCTGATATGTATCATGGTATCCGATTGTGTGTGCTGATATGTATCGTGTATCTGATTGTTGTTTGCTGATATGTATCAGGTATCTGATTTGTGCTGATATGTTCATGGTATCTGATTGTTGTGTGCTGATATGTATCATTGGTATCTGATTGTGTGTGCTGATATGTATCATGTGTATATGTTGATTTGCTGATATGTATCATGGTATCTGATTGTGTTGCTGATATGTATCATGGTATCCGAATTGTGTGTGCTGATATGTATCATGGTATCCGATTGTGTGGCTGATATGTATCATGGTATCTGATTGTTGTGCTGATATGTATCAGGTATCTGATATGTGCTGATATGTATCATGGTATAATGATGTTTGTGTGTGATATGTATCATGGTATCGATTGTGTGTGTGATATGTATATGTATCCGATTGTGTGTGCTGATATGTATCATGGTATTGATTGTTTGTGTGCTGATATGTATCATGTATCCGATTGTGTGTGCTGATATGTATCATGGTATCCGATTGTGTGTGCTGATATTATCATGGTATCCGATGTGTGTGCTGATATGTATCATGGTGTATGATTGTTGATTTGCTGATATGTATCATGGTATCCGATTGTGTGTGTGCTGATATGTACCATGGTATGTAATTGTAGATTTACTGATGTGCATTATGGTAATCTGATTTTGATTTGCTGCATATGCATTATGATATCTGATTGTTGATTTGCTCATATGCATGATGATATATGATTGTTGATTTGCTTATATGCATTTTGGTATCTGATTGTTGATTTGCTTGTATGCATTTTGATAGCTGATTGTTGATTTGCTGATTTGCATTATGATATCTGATTGTTGATTTGCTCATATGCTTTATGACATCTGATGTTGATTTGCTGATTTGCATTATGATATCTGATTGTTGATTTGCTTATATGCCATTTTGATATCGATTGTTGATTTGCCTCATATGCAGATGAATATCTGATTGTTGATTTGCTCAATGCATTGTGCTATCTGGTTGTTGATTTGCTCATATGCATGATGATATCTGATTGTTATATTTGCGCATTATGATATCTGATTGTTGATTTGCTCATATGCTTATGATATTGATTGTTGATTGCTCATATGCATTATGATATCTGATTGTTGATTTGCTTATTGCATTTGATATCTGATTGTTGATTTGCTATATTGCATGATGATACTGATTGTTTGATTTGCATTATGCTATCTGATTGTTTGATTTGCTCATATGCTTATATGACCATCATGATTGTTGTTTTGCTCATATGCATTATGATATCTGATTGTTGATTTGCTCATATGCATTATGATATCTGATTGTTGATTTTCTCATATGCATTATGATATCTGATTGTTGATTTGTTCATATGCATTATGATATCTGATTGTTGATTTGCTTATTTGCATTATGATATCTGATTGTTGATTTGCAGATATGCATGATGGTATCTGATTGTTGATTTGCTTATATGCATTTTGATATCTGATTGTTGATTTGCTGATATGCGTTATGATATCTGATTGTTGATTTGCTCATATGCATGATATCTGGTTGTTGATTTGCTCATATGCATGATGATATCTGGTTGTTGATTTGCTCATATGCATTATGATATCTGATTGTTGATTTTCTCATATGCGTTATGATATCTGATTGTTCATTTGCTCATATGCATGATGATATCTGATTGTTGATTTGCTCATATGCATGATGATATCTGATTGTAGATTTGCTGATATGCATTATGATATCTGATTGTAGATTTGCTGATATGCATTATGATATCTGATTGTTGATTTGCTGATATGCATAATGATATCTGATTGTTGATTTGCTCATATGCATTATGATGTCTGATTATTTATTTGTTCATGTGTATCAAGGTATCTGTTTATTTGCTGATGTGTATCATGGTATCTGATTACCCTCGCCACAGGAGAGGGTATTGAAGTTTGGTCTGTCTGTCTGTTTGTTTGTCTGTCTGCACAGAACGTGAGTATATCCATTAATTACATACTATTGTAATGGTAATGGTAACTAACGATAATGATACAAAATGATAATGATAATAACAAGTCTGAAGACGACGATGGTTCACGAGCGGTATTTGACGATGTAGATTGTTTCAATGAAGTCAAGGATGAGACAATGTGATAATGTTTGACCAAGTTATAAAAATGATCAACATGATGTGGTACGAGTGACAGGGTATTAGCTGCAAAATGTCGAAAACCCGGTTTCGTTCAACAACTTTAAAAATTTGACCTTTGCATAACCTTTAAAGGTCACAAAACAAGGTTGTGGACATTAAAATAAGGAAACAGGATACGTGCTATAGCTTATTGGAGTTAGTTCGTCGAAGAAGGTCAAAAACCCGGTTCAATTCCCACAACTTTGAAAATTTGACCTTTGTGAACTTTAAAGGTCAAAGGTCAAGGATTATGACCTTTGGTGCAAAACTTCCTCTGGAACATTCCAGGAACAATATAACGTCATATAGGCTATATGGCATTTCACACTCTTCGGATTACCCATACTTTGTTGAAATCAGCGTAAAAACAAACTTGAAGGGGGCGCCACGGGCAAGGTTTTGAGATAGAGCAAAATGGTTTCAAGACTTTAGGTGGGGAATGACCTCAAGATTATGCATAAAAAATATTGTCATCCTAGCTCTCAACGTTTGGGCGGTCGTATGATTTTTATGTCAAAATTCGAAATTTTCTAAGTTCGTGACTTGTGACCTTGACCTTGTGACCTTGACCTTGGGACGAAAATGAAAATCGAGCTCCGTGGGGCTATGCAGGTGCCATTGGGCTAACCAAATACCGAAACCCCTGCCAGATTCGACAACCCCCTCGGAGAAGATGCAAATTGAAATTGGCTACCCTCTAAAACACAATTCGCATTTTCTAAGTTCGTGACCTTGTGACCTGACCTTGGGAGAAAATGAAAAATCGAGCTCCGTGGGGCTATGCAGGTGCCATTGGGCTAACCAAATACCGAAACCCTGTCAGATTCGACAAAACCCCTAGGAGAAGATGCAAATTGAAATCGGCTACCCCCTAAAAACACATGTTTTTTGGGCGTGGCTCCGCCCATAATGGGCGCACCATGCCCATTTTCAGGAAAACACAACTAGATCATGATATAAACTCCCACCAAAATTTTGTCAGGATCGGATCAAAACCCACGGAGCTATGCTCGGAGACAGACAGACATACAGACAAGCCGGTAGGGACATGGGTAGTCGCCTACCAATAGAACCTGACGCGATGGCCCGTTCGATGGGGAATGACCTGAGGATTAAGCACAAAAAATTCATGATTCTAGCTTCAAGGGTTAATGCTGCAGATTGTTTTTTCGTTAAAATACCCCCACATTTAAGGTTTTTCGGCCGTTGCTAGGCAACGGAGGGGTCCATAGCAACGGTTCTTTCTCACACATAACTGGACATACCATGAACCTACCATACCAGTTCCATGTATATCTGACTCATAGTCTCTGAGATATAACGAACTTCGTTTTTTTATTGTTTTCGACAGGGTTCATTCAAAGTCTATCTTCTCCGACAGTTTTCATAGGATTCGGCTGGAATTTTTGACAATATGGCTGAATGTACTGCCCACAGTCGCTCGTGGCCCGATTTTTGATTTTCAAAAAATATTTTTTTAATGATTTTTCAAAATTTCAAAGTCCCGTTACTAGGCAACGGTGGTCTCCATAGCAACGGTTCTCATTTGCACAACTAGGTCATGGTTGAACCTACCCACCAAGTTTCATCGAAATCGCCATTGTATTAACGGAGCACTGGACCGAACAGACAGACATACAGACATACAGACATACAGACAGACATACAGACAACATATCGACGGAAAAGTGATAATAAGGGTAGAATTAAAAAAAACATTTTTTTTTTGACTTTATCGACTACCCAACAGACAGACAGACATACAGACAGACAGACAGACAGACAGACACAACATCAATACAATATAGTGGTCACTTATTTTTTTTCGTGAACCAATAATAATCATGACACATTTTCATCTTCTTCTCACCTCCTCTTCCCTTTATAAAGGGTGAGGTGTGATGTTACCAATCCTCTGCCCTGCATTGACCACGATACTTCTCCACCTCCCTCTCTACTCAGCCAACTCTCCATTCTCCAACCACAACCACCCCTCCCTTACAGATATCCCATCTCCATTCTCAACCACGGTCGACCTCTTCTCCTCCTCCCTTGCTCCCTCAAGCCATCACTCTCTTTTCCATTCTCTCTTCCTCCATCCACTCCAAGTGTCCAGCCCATTTCAGCCAACATTTCACCAATCTCCCCGTCAAAATCATCTGCGCACCAATCTCCTCCCTCAGTTCATCCGTCCTCCTTCTATCCACCCTCTTCACTCCCATAATCCTCATGACCCAAGTGTTCTCACAAACCTGCAGCCTCTGTTGCTGTTTCTCTGTTAGTGCCACCATTTCCAGGCTGTTAAGGTAGGCCGGCATTACACACAACATCAGAACCTTCCCTTTCAATTTCCTTGATTTCCTCCACGCTCCTTGCAATCACACCCACCAGAATCCTCTTCCGCACCTCTGCTTCAGACTTACCATCTCCAGTCACTGTTCCCCCGAGATACTCAAACCTTTTTCCCTGCCTGATCTCCTTCCCCTCTAACATGAAATTCATTTATTTTCTCTGCTGCCCAACAAACATACTCAGTTTTCTCCATACTCATCACCAGCCCATGTTGCCCAAATGCCTCTTTCCACTCCCCCAGTAGTTCCTGCATCTCCTGTCTACTCTCTACCACAACAGTCAGATCGTCCACATACAGCATCCTCCCCATACTACCCCTCAAGCTCACCTTCCTGATTACCAGCTACATCACCGTGATAGACATGAATGGGCTCAGAGAGCTTCCCTGCCTCAAACCAATGCTCACACTGAACTCTTCAGACATCCCAGGACCAACCAAAACTCTTCCATGAATTCCCTTTCAGATCCCTTCCACCAACTGAACTTCTGCTTCCGGAACTCCCATCCATCTCAGTGTCACCATCACCATCTCTCTCAGGATAGTGTCGTAGGCCTTCTCCAGGTCCACAAATCCAAATGCCATTTGACCTTGCACCTCCAGCAACTTCTCCACCAGCTGTCTCAGCATGAACATCCCATCCATCATCCCCCTACCCTTTCTAAACCCCTGCTACTCTTCTCTGATCTCCATCTCCACCATCTTCCTTATCCTCCTGTCCAGAATCCTCTCCCCCACCTTCGTTACATGACATGAATGAATGTAATGCCCCTCTACTTCCCCAGATCTTGAACATTGCCATTGCCCTTCAATATCAGAACAATTAACCCTGTTTTCCAATCCTCCAGAGCTGAACCCTCTCTTATACATATGTTCAACAGCCTCTTGGTCCACCTGACTCCAACTTCTTCCACTGCAATTATCATCTCTGTACACATCTCATCAATGCCTGGCGCTCTTCCCTTCTTCATTCTCCTCAATGCCATCTGCACCTCCTCCTCTGTGATCTCCACACATAATGATGATTAACAACTACAGCAAAGTCGATAGTATGCCATCGCAAATCCCTACGCTTCTCACCTCAAGCAAGGTTGAAAGATAGCAAAAAGTTCCACCAGGAATGATCCAACATCAAATTTTGAGTTAATCCCCCCCCCCCCCCCCCCATTTTGGCCCCTTTTCCCATTTTGGCCCCTTTAACCTTTTGACTCTTCCCCAGGGGGTTGAGGCCAAAAATGACTGCTTGTGCACCTTCTTTCCATGTGGTGATCATAACTACCAAGTTTGGTGAATTTCTGCACAACCGTTTAGGAGTAGATAGCATGATGGGCAGACAGACGGATGAACTGACAGAGCCGATTAAATATCCCCCCGTCTTTAGTTCACCTGGATCAGAGTTCAGGTTTGGTATGAGCATCGTACAGTGTCCATCAGTATGTAAACACTTGGATCTTCTTCTGCGAAACTACACACACGGTTTTGATGAAACTTCACTACAACCTTCATCACCCATGATGTACCAAAGTTTGTTCACGACATTATAGTCTGGAGGCTTAAAGCCCCATCTGGAGCCGAATTGTGCACTGAGTTATACCAATATGAAATTTTGCACAGTTGCTATGGTCCATAACAGTTTATTTCAAAGATTGACCCCAACCGGATTTTACCTGTGGCGGCTGTGACAGCCATTTAAAAAAATTGGCCGACGTGCAACTTTTCAATGCCTCATATGTCGGCTAAAACTATAGATAGGAACTTAATTTTGGTGTCTATATCAATGTTTTCAGGGCCAAGGAATCCAAATATGACAAAATTTTCAAATCATCTTGTATCAGCCATTTTGTTTTCCAATATGGCCGCAATTTACATTAAAATTGATAATTTTCCTTAATATCTCGGCTCAAAATAATGACATGAAATCATGTTTCCATAACATGAACTGAACACCGTTAGCTCTTCGTTCCTTAGACCGGCTCTTCGTTCCTTAGACCAAACATCTTGAGCTACATCAGTCCCATCTTCAGTGTAGGCATCTTGCTGGAGTTTGTAGAGTGCAAAAGCTGTCACTTGGTGAGCCCTTACTGTCTTCTTTACATGGGAAGCCTTGAGAAAGCTCTCTGCCATACCAGGATTAGCTATTTCAGCCTGGGATATAGATGATGTTCAGCCACTCCCATCAAGTCAGCCACCCCAAGCATTTCAGCAATGTCATCTTGATTTGAAGCTCCCCACAACATCACCACGTCGGAATCTTCTCCATGTGTCTCAGGTCAGGTCCATTGAATGTCCATGGCGATTTTGAACAGGGGCTGGTCGCAGGCTATGATAGGGGTTTGTCCCTGGTTGAGGACATTGACAGCTTTCTTCACTGCATCCATTGCATGTTTTATCATGGCAACTGACTTGGAATCATCTTAGAGTAATGGCGGCAGTGTACTGATTGCTGTTTTTCTTTGATTCTCACTTTGATGGTTGGCATGGTGAGTGGACCATGGTAATGCTCTCTGTCTTTTCCATTGGGTTCCTCGTGTGGGTTGTCAAGGTCTTGTGGCACACTGATAACACAGACATGTTCACAACACTGAGTTTCTGCTGCGAGATCAACTACAGAATCAGGTTTCTTGAGCTCATTTATTTCTGGAATGGGTGGATCCTTGATTGCCACAACAGCTGGTACTAAGGTGTAGTCGTTTGGCAGTTTTGCAATCTTGCGATTTTACTTGGCCAGTGGGGGACGTGCTTGTGCAATACCGACGTGATTAACATCTGGATGCTGGAAAAGGGAAATACCAATCCCATGGAATGACGTTTGACAACCAGCTGAGGTAGGGTCGTGATCGGGCACGAAGGAGGTTTACGGGACGGGAGGAGGGGGTGGGTGGGGGTAGCCCACCTAAAGAGGTATTTGCTTTCTTCTCAGGAACTCCACACAAGATTACGATGAAACTTGACCACAACCTTCATCACCCGTGATATACCAAAGTTTGTTTGCTGCATTAAAAAAAATAATCCATCGGTATTGGGTAGTCGATCTAAGTCGGAAAAAAAAAAATTCCCAATTTTTTTTTTTGAGATTTGTTCTACCCTTATTATCAGTATTTAAAATGGCGATTTCAGTTAATACATTGGCGATTTCGATGAAACTTGGTTGGTAGGTTCATACCATGACCTAGTTGTGTGCAAATGAGAACCGTTGCTATGGACACCACCGTTGCCTAGCAACGGGACTTTGAAATTTTAGAAAATTCATAAAAAATCAATTTTTTCGAAAATCAAAAATCGGGCCACGAGCGACTGTGGGCAGTACATTCAGCCATATTGTCAAAAATTTCCAGCCGGATCCTATGAAAAACTGTCGGAGAAGATAGACTTTGAATGAACCCTGGTCGAAAACAATAAAAAAACGAAGTTCGTTATATCTCAGAGACTATGAGTCAGATATACATGAAACTGGTATGGTAGGTTCATGGTATGTCTAGTTATGTGTGAGAAAGACCGTTGCTATGGACCCCTCCGTTGCCTAGAACGGCCGAAAAACCTCTAAATGTGGGGGTATTTTAACGAAAAAACAATCTGCAGCATTAACCCTTGAAGCTAGAATCATGAATTTTCTTGTGCTTAATCCTCAGGTCATTCCCCATCGAACGGGCCCCCATCGCGTCAGGTTCTATTGGGTAGTCGACTACCCATGTCCGCCTACCGGCTTGTTTACTTTCTTCTCTGTTAAATATTTTGTGGGTCATCCATGCCTACCAGTGGTTCCCTGGTTTTCTTATCTAGCCACTACCAGGTGAGCACCCAGGGGTATTGCCCCTATTTTCAATGGTACTACAGAGTTTCTTAGACCACTAGGAGTACTAAACTACCATTTATAAAATAAATAAAAAATTCCTGCACTCTCAACTCTCCCAATTTTCGAACTCTATCAATGTCCGAGCTGTATCTTAGAACCGCCTGGGATTTTCGGAAATAAATTTTGCAACAATAATGTGAATAGAAAGTACATCAATAATATGAATAATAAAGTATGACAAAAAAACGTTTTTGACCTTGACCGATTCTTCAAGGTCATGACCAAATTAGTCATTTTAACTATTTTAACGAAATCTCGACGAAGGTTTGTCCGATTAGAACGAAATTGCCTTTTACAGATAGCCGAGAGCAAGGTGCATTTAAGCTTAATTTACATCATATCCCTCTGGGTTAAAGGTCAAGTTCTTACACAGTTACATGCCTTGGAGTACGAAAACACTATTTTGGTTTTCCTCCATTTTTTTCTGCCAATGTTCGAGCTGTATCCTGTATCCAGCTGGGACTTTTGGAATTTAACTCTGTATCAATAATGAGGAGAAAAAAAAGAAGTATGAAGGGTTGACTTTTTTGACATTGACCGAACTTTTAAGGTCATGACCCAATTATAGACATTTTACCATTTTTCACCAAAACTCCACAAAGGTTGATTTGATGATTTCTAATTGTTGATTTTTTGCTCACATGGAACGTAGTTCCGGGGAGCTTATGGGATGGCATGTCATCCGTCTGTCCGTCCGTCCACAAATACTTTCAACTTCTTCTCTGGAACTACACATACAATATCGATGAAACTTTACCACAAAGTTCATCACCGTGTATGTACCATTGTTCTTGGCATTACAAGTATTGGGCCCAAAAGGGGTCCATGGGGTTGACCCCCAAAATAGTTATTTGCTTTCTTCTTAGAAACTACACATGCAATTCTGATAAAACTTGACCACAACCTTCATCACCCAGGACATGCCAAGGTTTGTTCACGGCATTAAAAAAAATCCGGGTATGAGGGGGTCTCCGGAGGGAGTTTACTGCACGGTG
>CM068952.1:199103883-199119092 GCA_035128595.1 Eptatretus atami
TTCATCAATGGATTCGCCACTTCTACTGCACTGACTTCATCAATGTATTCGTCATTTCTACTCCACTGACTTCATCAATGGATTCGCCACTTCTACTCCACTGACTTCATCAATGTTTTCGCCACATCTACTCCACTAACTTCATCAATGTATTCGCCACTTCTACTCCACTGCTCCATCATTATGTATTCGTCATTTCTACCCACTGACTTCATCAATGTAATTCACCACTTCTACTCCACTGACTCCCATCAAAGTGTTCATCACTCTACTCAACTGACTTCATCATATATTCGTCACTTCTACTCCACTGACTTCATCAATGTATGCGTCATTTCTACTCCATCGACTCCATCATTATGTATTCGTCACTTCTACTCCACTGACTCCATCAATATGTATTCGTCACTTCTGCTCCACTCAATACATCATTATGTATTCGCACTTCTACTCCACTGACTCTCATCAATGTATTCGTCACTTCTATCCACTGACTTCATCAATGATTCGCCCACTTCTACTGCACTGACTTCATCAATGTATTCGTCATTTCTACTCCACTGACTTCATCAATGGATTCGCCACTTCTACTCCACTGACTTCATCAATGTTTTCGCCACATCTACTCCACTAACTTCATCAATGTATTCGCACACTTCTACTCCACTGACTCATCAATGTATTCGCTCACTTTCTACTCCACTGACTTCATCAATGTATTCGCCACTTCTACTCCACTGACTTCATCAATGTATTCGCGCACTTCTTACTCCCACTGACTTCAGTCAATGTATTCGCGCACTTCTACTCCACTGACTCCATCATTATGTATTCGTCACTTCTACTCCACTGACTTCATCAATGTATTCGCACTTCTACTCCACTGACTCCATCAAAGTGTTCATCACTTCTACTCCACTGACTTCATCAATACATTCGTCACTTCAACTCCACTGACTCCATCATTATGTATTCGTCACTTCTACTCCACCTACTTCATCAATCTATGCATCACTTCTACTCTACTGACTCCATCATTATGTATTCGTCACTTCTACTCCACTGACTCCATCATTATGTATTCGAGTACAGAAATAATCCTTCTACTCCACTGACCCATCATTATGTATTCGTCACTTCTACTCCACTGACTCCTTCAAAGTGTTCCCCTCTTCTACACCAATGACTCATCATTATGTATTCGTCACTTCTACTCCACTGACTCCACATTATGTATTCGTCACTTCTACATCCACTGACTCCTTCAAAGTGTTCCCCTCTTCTACACCAATGACTCCATCATTAGTATTCGTCACTTCTACTCCACTGACTCCATCATTATGTATTCGTCACTTCTACTCACTGACTCCGTCAAGTGTTCGCCTAACAAATAATACTAACACCATGACTCCATTAAAGTGTTTGTCACTTCTACTCCACTGTAACTCCATCAATGTATTCATCACTTCCATTCCGATGACTCCTTCAAAGTGTTTGTCACTTCTATTCCATTGACTCCATCAATGTATTCGTCACTTCCACTCCACTGACTCCTTCAAAGTGTTTGTCCCTTCTACTCCATGACTCCATCAAAGTGTTCGTCATTTCCACTCCACTGACTCCTTCAAAGTGTTTGTCACTTCTACTCGACTGACTCCATCAGTGTTCGTCACTTTTACTCCATGACTCCATCAAAGTGTTCGTTATTTCTGCTCCACTGCAAGCTGGTGAGTGGACTTTAATTATCCTTAATTTGGTGTGAATGGTGTGAGTGTTCGCTCAACCATTACCTAGTTGAATGGAGCAATCATGGCATGCAAATGATGAGGGAGAGACAAAGGCACATGACTACATGTATGCTCAAACACAGCACTGGACCACATTACAGTACACATAGTCTCAGTTACATATGTCATTACTAACTCCCTCATCTCATTCTGAAATAGAATTCCCTCATCCTTAAGGAAAGATTCCCCTTATAGGCCGTGTGCAGCAGGTGCAATAGGACCTAGAAATCGGTTTTCAGTCCATGATTGACGTGCTACTTGAAATTTCGCATATGGTAGACAACTATATTATGGACTCTGGGTAAAAAGTTCTCCATGAGATCTCTGTGCAACATGGTACTGTGGGGCGTTGAAGTTTGCCACCAGAGTACAAAAAGCCACTTTTTTGTAATTTGTCCATTTTTAAGGACTCATTTCTCCAACACCACTCAAACATGGGCAATTGTATTCAGTGA
Organism: Eptatretus atami; assembly: GCA_035128595.1. Lineage (NCBI taxonomy): Eukaryota > Metazoa > Chordata > Myxini > Myxiniformes > Myxinidae > Eptatretus > Eptatretus atami. Next base: position 199,106,126 of record CM068952.1, read on the forward strand.
ACTTGAAGACTTGTTACATACTTACAAAATTCAGATTACCAATGTTGTCCTTGCTTTATTGAAATCATTATCACAACTGAAACACAGGTATTTTTTCATAAATAATCACAAACACCCATGTTTTCAATACATCACAGATTCATAATTAATCACGGTCGAGAAATAAGTATGCACACATCAAAAAAATCCACTGTGAACGTCTGTCAAATGAAGTATCAAGGTCTTGCAATCAATAATGGTTCTGTTGCAGTTATCGTAATGAGGAACTTCAGGAAACTAGAACAGCACTCGTGGAGCGCATAGTCTCACCTAAAATTGTGAACAAATACCATCGTTAAATGAACACACTATGATTATGGCCCACTGCTATTATGGTCCATATACTCGTATCATCCATCCATTCACCCAATTATGTCACATAGCTTCTTGGCATGGCTTCCAAATGTAAATAAAATAAAATAAATTTAATTCTTCACTCACATCCGCTCATCGATCAGATATAAGAAGTTTCAGATTTTTCGGATGAAGATTTAAATTCACCCAATTATAGCGAGCACACCACTTCAGCGATGATGCATCACTATCACCCTATATAACCCGTGGGGAGTTAATGACATGTGCCAAGTTTCAATTATTTTCGTTGAGTGGTTTCAGAGAAAATGTGAGAATCGCTGAGAGAATCTGGTGAGCAGGATCAGCGTCAGGAAAATGAGCCACATGTCAATACAGCCGCAGCTGATGCTCACGGACTATGCAGGCAACAAATTTCATTTGAGTCTCTCTCAGCAAATGCTCATGAGACCAGTGATAGCCAAGGATTCTCTAAAGAGACCTGGTACCGAATGAGTTAAGTCTCCTTCTCAGATCATGAGTCAAGAGTCCGAGTCTTACATCCGTAGAGCAAGGCTGGAAGCATGAAGGACTTAACGACTCGGATTTTCATCCTGCATAGGTACGGACAGTGCCATACACCATGATTCAGTGAATCCGTGACTCCCCAGGCCCGATCCAGATGTCTATTGACCTCTGGCTCACAACCAGCAGACACATGAATATCACTGCCAAGGAAAGTCATTCTCTCCGTGACCTCAACATCCTCACTACAAACAGGTGCAGGCAAGATAGCAGCATTCAAGATGTCATTGAAAGCCTGGATATTTGATGTGACCCAGGAATCCCGTAATCCCAGCAGCTCCGATTCCTTATTCAGTGCCTCGAGGGCCCCCGTCAATATATACAGAGTCTCCGCAAGGATGACGGAATCAATGAATCATCTGTGAAATCAAGATCAGAGATCTTGATATTTCCAAACGATGCACCGCAGCTTGATCTCTCCGACAACCTCCCCAGAATCCAGTCCATACAAGCACTGAAAAGTGTGGGGGCTAATACACACCCCTGACGAACTCCAGTAACAACTGGAAATAAGTCAGAGATGGTACCACCACATTTCACAGTCCTCTCAGTACCAGAGTAGAGTTCAGACATCAGATCGATCAGTTTTGGTGGCACCCCACGAACACCAAGAATCCTCCAGAGGGCATCCCGATTCACTGAATCAAATGCTTTACAGAGATCAACATAAGCAGCAAGCAGCTCCTGTCGAAGCACTCGGCTGCGTTCAGTGAGGATCAGAAGAGCAATATGTTCAATTGTTGACCTCTTTTATGTAAAGCCTGACTGCTCTGGGTGCTGGTGCTCAAGCAGATGGTGGTGAACCCTATCGAGAATTATCTGAGCAATGACCTTGACTGACACTGAGAGCAGCGTCACCCCTCGGTAGTTGTTGCAGTCCTGGTGATTACCCTTCCATTTCCAGAGAGGGACAACAAGGCCCCTCTTCCAGTCAGTTGGGATGATGACTGCGTTCCAAACAGAGCACAGAACTGCATTCAATGACACGAGTGCAGCATTTCCACCAGCAGCCTTGAGAAGTTCAGCAAGGATGCCACAGATCCCTGGAGCTTTACCCCATTTCAACCGGTTCACCGCAGCCTGCGTTTCCACAAACGAAGGTGGACCACAGTTGATTGGAGGGTCAGCAATAAGGATAGTAACACCCCTGATATCCAACTTGACAGCTGGTGGGTCAGCCTTGTACAGCCGCTCAAAGTAACCGGCCCAGTGGCCCTTCACTTCGGACTCCTCTGTCAAGAGCCCACCACCCTCCGCTCTTACTGGAGTGCACTGAGGGACGAACTTGGAGGAATGCAATGCACAAATTCCTCTGTAATCAGGATGAGAATCACTTGACCACAGGGGATGCTCTACCCACTCACATTCCTCACCCATAGGCCTTGTCCAACCTCAGCGCACGTACAGTTTTTTACGCCTCAACGACCTGAACAGCTCAGCTCTGCCATGATGTCAGAGTTAGAAATATAATATTTCGCATGGGGAGTTTTTCCTGTGTTTAAAGTATTGCAGAGAAAAACAGTTTTAAAGCAAAAATATATAGACGCGGACAAATACACACAGACACACAGACAGGGGCATTGCAATAGTCTCACATCCCCTTCGGGGTGAGCCTAATAAGTAAGGCTTTGAGGAGTTACATTTGGCATTTTCGGCCTTTTCCATGCACTCATGTCTTCAAGACTAGACAAGTCAGACAGTTGAAACTGTGGTTTCTGAGAGCTATCAGAACAAGGGTTTTCAAAGATGAAGCAAGAAGGTCAACTGTCAATTACGGAGGGAATAATCATGCTGCCTGGAGTATTGCAATTTATCCAAAGAACCATTATCTGCCCCATTTTCGATGTATAATGTCAAAAGCAGCAATCCCAGCACCACAGGTAGTACTTCGGGTTGTGAGGCAGACATCGACTAAACAACTGATCAATGTATTATATTGTCCTCATCATCGAACGTGGCATTTCCGAATGACGCGTGCATTTACTGCATCACTGCTATGATGCAGCCCTCATCATCATCTGATAAAGAATCAAGGAATTTGCGTCACCTCAAGAGGTGAAGACTTTGATCCAGAAGCTTCTGACACCGGATAGACCAATTGTAGCGGTGGCTGGAGATAACACCATTCATGAATCCTTCTGGAATTGTCTGGACTTCAATTATCACATCCCAGAGCCCAGTGTCAATGAAACGCTTCCCAATCACTGCTAGAAAGGCCATGCAGGTGTGAAATTCTCCCATTCTAGCCACTACATTGTGAGATAACTTGTCATCACTCCATCAAATGTCCTCGACTTTCGCATTTACAGTATAGCCTGGTCACAACCAATGACAAGGTGATTCAATTTAAGAGAGTGAGAGCCATCTCCACACTTTTCATCAGGATTGCATGGATTGTTGATAAATCAGTAGGTGAAGATTCCACGACGGGTAGATAATGTAGGGCAGACTTTTCTTGAACCTCTTCTGCTTGAAGGATTGCATGAAACCCAGTCCATCCCGGGATCAAGTGGAGCCCATTATCGACATATTTGCAGCAGATGAATGCCATTTCATAATGGGAGGAAGCACCTTTCACAACCACTTAATACTTTTCTTTTTTCAACGAACCTTCCGGTGAAATCCCGAGATTTGAGGGGCCATCCTTGACTTTTGGTTCAAGGTTAATACTCCATGGAACTCAACGGTGGTGTCTTCAGCAATGTGTTTCCACTCTTCAAAGATACTCTTTCGGAGCCACCTGCAAGAGTGTTCACCACCCGCTGAACCATCAAACCATTCATGTGGTGCATTGTGCCACGTCCAGTTTAAGTTTCCTGCCCAAAATCAATATTATCTCAAACAATTATAGTCAGGGTCTTCTTTGAAAATCCAGCTGGAATGTTAATAGTGGGCTTGTGAATTATTAGTTCAGGTGAATTGTTTGAAGGTGGACAACAGAGTCTTGTGACACACAGTGACCATAACTTCATCAAATTCAACAGCTGTGATGAACTCGAAAAATGCCTATCTCCCCTCTTTCTCTCTCCCTCTCGCTCCCCTTCCTCTCACCCCTCCTCTCTTCCCCTCTTCTCCCCTTCCTCTCTCTCCCCTCTCTCTCTCTTCCCTCTTCCTCTCTTCTCTCCCCTCTTCCTCTCTCTCCCCTCTCCTCTCTCTTCCCTCTTCCTCTCTTCACCCTCTCCCTCTCTCGCTTCCCCCTCTCCCTCTCTCTCCCTATCCCTCTCTCTCCCAACCCTATCCCTCTCTCTCCGACACCTCTCCTCCACCCCTATCTCTCTCTCGCTCTCCCACCCCTCTGCCTCTCTCCGCCCGCTCTCCCTCAACATCTCCCCTCCTTCCCCTCCCTTTCCTCCTTCCCTCTCTCCTCCCTTCCATCCCTCCACACCTCCTCCTATCGTCTCATCTATCCTTCCCCTTCCTCTTCTTCCACTCCTCCTCCATGACCTCTTAATATTCCCGTCGGCGAAGCAACGAGTTGCATTTGCTCGGTGCTGAAATATATTGTGCTTGTTGTCACAATACTGGCTCATGATTGGCTGGGTATCAATACTACTACACCGCACGACCAACTCACTGCGCCCGTAAGCAGCTCCACCATAAGAAAAGAGATCTGAGAACATTAACGGTGACTACCTAGTGTTGGACACAATTCATGATGCAAACTTTATATATTGACGAGAAAATGTTTCTGAAACTTCTTGAAGCCTAAATTAGAAGCTCCCCTCCAACGGAATGAAACTGAACGAAAGCTCAGACCTGTTCACGGCTTATTAAAATACCGCATGTTGTGATTCGATGGCGAAGGATTTCCTCAAGGGCTGTTGCTTTGCTAGGCAACCAATCAGATCCGAGATAGGAAGAGCAACCCAAAAGCAAGATGGCGGCGAAGCGATGTACAAACTGCCTTCAGGAAGAGACTGAAACACTAGTGGAGGCTTTTCTCAAGCACAAGAGAGACGATACATTGTATAGTTAGTTGTACGATGTGTGTTGGTGAAATACTTTGATGTTTAATTTCAATAGTTCAAGTGTATAACTATAAATGGTGTTTAATTGTTAAGAATCCCTCGATTTGGGTAACACCTGAGTCCACAGGGTAAACCGGGACTCCCCTGAGTCGAACGAGGCCCCACACTTCTCTCGCTGACACGGGATTGACAAGTTATGGACCGAGTAACACGTCGTGTTCAATCTATCTATTACGTACACAGTTGGCCCTTTTCACCGTCGGTCACCATCGGTATCAATTGAATTGGTATCTAAATAACCTGAACACGAAGGAATAAATAAATGCTCCATTGAATGTAAGGAAGGTTTTAAGGAAAAAACTTAAAGAATATTCAAATATGCAACAATCCTCAAGTTAAGGATGTCCTTAAGGGGAAACTCGAGGAAATATTTAAATAAATCCTTTAATTTTTCCTTAAAAAAGCATAATGCAACCGGGCCAGAGTTCTCATTGTCGCCGAGTTTCTCATTCATAAATGTGCTGCAGTCAGGGGCATCAAGAACCAGCATGGGCCTAAGACAAACAACATGGGGGTCCTACCCCCTCACCCTTTTTCTTTTGCATTTGTATTAAAAATTACAGTTACAGGAGAAGCTTGGGCCCCTCAAAGGACCCCGAGCCCGGAGGCAACGACCCCTCGACACCCCCTCTCGATGCCCCTGGCTGCAGTTGTTAACTCGTGTTGAACATTATTAACTATAGCTATAGGCAGAGGATTTGAGATTGCAGACCCTCACCAGGAGTTGTTTTGGTGTGGTGTATTGTGTGGTGGTGTTTTTTTTTTTGCGGTGGTGTGTTTGTGTGGTGTGTAGACGATGCATTGACGATGTTAGTATATGTTCATACATCGGACAAACAGACTTTTTGGGGTTTATTGCATAGATTCACTTTCCAATCATATGTACTCACGTTCTAACAGTATGTACTTTGGAGATGTACTCACATTCTGATTGTGTGTGCCAAACAGAGCCACTTGGTTGAAAAAAATTTAACATGTACTACTGGCTGGTGGCGACCACAAGGTGGCGTATGTGGTCTATGTCAGCACATGATGTGTGGAGATCCAAACAGACAGAGAAACAAAAAACGAGAGATGTGCAGTATGATACTTGCCAAATCCAAATATACAATAGTTGCCATGGATACAGCAATTTGGTAATTTGGAAAATTTGACCTATCAAGTGTTTTACATGATGCGATGTTGTCCATAACAAATTTGGTTGATACATTTTCTAATTGCAGCCTAATTGGTGTTTTACATGTTTTGGATGGCATTGACCTTGTTTGACCTTTGACTAATTTTCACCAGATTTCATACACATGTACTTCACATGCATACAAATCAGTTGGGTAAGTGTCAATCTGATATCTTGAAAAATTCCTGAGGTTTTGCAAAAATATAATCACAAAAATATCCGATTTGATTATAATGGGGGTCAAATTGTTGTCATGGACACCGTTTCCTCTTTGCCACGTGGAGCTTTTCTCTTTTCCATGTGGAGCTTTTCTGTTTTCGTGTAGGGCTTTCTCCTTGCCACATGAGGCTTTTCTCCTTGCCACATGAGGCTTTCTCTTTGTCGCATGAGGCTTCTCTCCTGCACATGAGGCTTTTCTCCTTGCACATGAGGCTTTCTCCTTGCCACATGAGGCTTTTCTCCTTGCCACATGAGGCTTTTCTCCTTTCCACATGAGGCTTTTCTCTTTTCCACACGAGGCTTTTCTCTTTGTCGCATGGGGCTTTTCTCTTCCCCGTGAGGCTTTTTCTTTTCCACGTGAAGCTTTCTCTTTGCCACGTGGGCTTTTCTTTTTGACACATGAGCTTTTCTCTTTGCCACGTGAGGCTTTTCTCTTTGCCACGTGAGGCTTTTCTCTTTGCCACGTGAGGCTTTCTCTTTGCGCGTGTGAGGCTTTTCTCTTTGCCACGTGGGGCTTTTCTTTTTGCCACGTGAGGATTTTCTCTTTCCGCGTGAGGCTTTTCTCTTTGCACGTGAGGCTTTCTCTTTTCCGCGTGAGGCTTTTTCTCTTTGCCACGTGAGGGCTTTTCTCTTTGCCACGGTCTGTCTCTTTGCACGTGAGGCTTTCTTCTTTGCCACGTGAGGCTTTTCTCTTTGTCGTGTGGGCTTTTCTCCTTGCCCATGAGGCTTTTCTCCTTGCCACATGAGGCTTTTCTCTTTGCCACACGAGGCTTTTCTCTTTGCCACGTGGGGCTTTTCTTTTTGCCACATGAGGCTTTTCTCTTTTCCACGTGAGGATTTTCTCTTTTCCAGTGAGCTTTCTCTTTGCCACGTGGGGCTTTTCTCTTTGCCACGTGGGCTTTTTTCTTTTCCACGTGAGGCTTTTCTCTGTCGTGTGGGCTTTTCCCTTGCCACATGAGGCTTTCTCTCCTTGCCACATGAGGCTTTTCTCTTTTCCACAGAGGCTTTTCTCTTTGTCATGAGGCTTTTCTCTTTGTCGCATGGGGCTTTTTCTTTCCACGTGAGGCTTTTCTCTTTCCACGTGAAGGCTTTTCTCTTGCCACGTGAGGCTTTCCCTCTTTGCCACGTGAGGCTTTTCTCTTTTCCACGTGGGGCTTTTCTCTTTGCACGTGAGGCTTTTCTCTTTCCACGTGAGGCTTTTCTCTTTGCCACGTGCGGCTTTCTTTTTTGCCACATGAGGCTTTTCTCTTTCTACGTGAGGATTTTCTCTTTTCCACGTGAGGTTTCTCTTTTCCAGCGGAGGATTTTCTCTTTTCCACGTGAGGCTTTTCTCTTTGCCACGTGGGCTTTTTCTCTTTTCCACGTGAGGATTTTCTCTTTTCCACGTGACTTTTCTCTTTGCCACGTGAGCTTTTCTCTTTCCACGTGAGGCTTTCTCTTTTCCACGTGAGGTTTCTCTTTGCACATGGGTTTTCTCTTTGCCACGTGGGGCTTTCTCTCTTTGCCAACGTGAGGCTTTTTCTTTGCCACGTGGGGCTTTTCTCTTTGTCACGTGGGGCTTTTCTCTTTGCCACGTGAGGCTTTTTCTCTTTGCCACGTGAGGCTTTTCTCTTTGCCACGTGAGGCTTTTCTCTTTGCCACATGAGGCTTTTCTCTTTCCACGTGAGGCTTTTCTCTTTGCCACGTGAGGCTTTTTCTCTTTGCCACGTGGGGCTTTCTCTCTTGCCACGTGGGGCTTTTCTCTTTGCCACGTGTGGCTTTTCTCTTTGCCACGTGTGGCTTTTTCTCTTTTCCACGTGAGGCTTTCTCCTTTGCCACGTGAGGCTTTTCTCTTTTCCACGTGGGGCTTTTCTCTTTGCCACGTGGGGGCTTTCTCTTTGCCACGTGAGGCTTTTCTCTTTGCCACGTGGGCTTTTCTCTTTGCCACGTGGGCGCTTTTCTCTTTTCCACGTGAGGCTTTTCTCTTTGCCACGTGGGTCTTTTCTCTTTGCCAATGAGGCTTTTCTTTTTTTCAGGTGAGGCTTTTCTCTTTGCCACGTGAGGCTTTTCTTTTTCCCAGTGAGGCTTTTTCTTGCCACGTGAGGCTTTCTCTTTGCCACGTGAGGATTTTCTCTTTGCCACGTGGGGCTTTTCTCTTTGCCATGTGAGGCTTTTCTCTTTGCCACGTGAGGCTTTTCTCTTTGCCACGTGAGGCTTTCCTCTTTGCACACGTGAGGCTTTTCTCTTTTCCACGTGGGGCTTTTCTCTTTGCCACGTGAGGCTTTTCTCTTTGCCACGTGGGGCTTTTCTTTTGGCCACGTGAGGCTTTTTCTCTTTGCCACGTGGGGCTTTTCTTTTTGCAACATGAGGCTTTTCTCTTTTCCACGTGAGGATTTTCTTTTCCCACGTGAGGCTTTTCTCTTTGCCATGGGCTTTCTCTGCACGTGGGGCTTTCTTTGCCACGTGGGCTTTTCTCTTTGCCACGTGGGGCTTTTTCTCTTTGTCACGTGGGGCTTTTCTCTTTTGCCACATGGGGCTTTTCTCTTTGCCACGTGGGGCTTTCTCTTTGCCACATGGGGCTTTTCTCTTTGCCACGTGGGGCTTTTCTTTGCCACGTGAGGCTTTCTCTTTGCCACGTGGGGCTTTTCTCTTTGTCACGTGGGGCTTTTCTCTTTGCCACGTGTGGCTTTTCTCTTTGCCACGTGTGGCTTTTCTCTTTTCCACGTGAGGCTTTTCTCTTTGCCACGTGAGCTTTTCTCTTTTCACGTGGGCTTTTCTCTTTGCCACGTGAGGTTTTTCTCTTTGCCACGTGGGCTTTTCTTCTTTCCACGTGAGGCTTTTCTCTTTGCACGTGGGTCTTTTCTCTTTGCCACGTGGTCTTTTCTCTTTGCCACATGAGGCTTTTCTTTTTTCAGGTGACTTTTCTCTTACCGACGTGAGGCTTTTCTCTTTGCCACGTGAGGCTTTCCTCTTTGCCACGTGAGGATTTTCTCTTTGCCACGTGGGGCTTTTCTCTTTGCCACGTGAGGCTTTTCTCTTTGCCACGTGAGGCTTTTCTCTTTGCCACGTGAGGCTTTTCTCTTTGCCACGTGGGGCTTTTCTCTTTGTCACGTGGGGCTTTTCTCTTTGCCACGTGAGACTTTTCTCTTTGCCACATGAGGCTTTTCTCTTTGCCACACGGGCTTTTCTCTTTGCCAACGTGGGCTTTTCTCTTTTCCACGTGAGGATTTTTCTCTTTTCCACGTGAGGCTTTTCTCTTTGCCACGTGAGGATTTTCTCTTTCCACGTGGGGCTTTCTCTTTGCCACGTGGGGCTTTTCTCTTGCATGTGAGGCTTTCTCTTTTGCCACGGGGGCTTTCCTCTTTGCCCGTGAGGCTTTCCTCTTTGCAACGTGAGGCTTTTCTGTTTTCCACGTGGGGCTTTTCTCTTTGTCACGTGAGGCTTTTCTCTTTGCCACGTGAGGCTTTCTCTTTGCCACGTGAGGCTTTTCTCTTTTCCACATGGGCTTTCTCTTTGCCACGTGGGCTTTTCTCTTGCACGTGGGGTTTTATCTTTGCCACGTGAGGCTTTTCTCTTGCCACGTGGGGCTTTTCTCTTTTCCACGTGAGGCTTTTCTCTTTGCCAGTGGGTCTTCTCTTTGCCACATGAGGCTTTCTTTTTTTTCAGGTGAGGCTTTTCTCTTGCCACGTGAGGATTTTCTCTTTGCCACGTGGGGCTTTCTCTTTTTCACACGGGGCTTTTTCTCTTTGCCACGTGAGGCTTTTCTCTTTGCCACGTGAGGCTTTCCTCTTTGCCAGTGGGCTTTTCTCTTTCCACGTGGGGCTTTTCTCTTGCCACGTGAGGGCTTTTCTCTTTGCCAGTGAGCTTTTCTCTTTGCCACGTGGGCTTTTCTTTTTGCCACATGAGGCTTTTCTCTTTTCCACGTGAGGCTTTTCTCTTTGCCAGTGGGGCTTTTCTCTTTGCCACGTGGGGCTTTTCTCTTTGCCACGTGGGATTTCTCTTTTGCCACGTGAGGATTTTCTCTTTGCCACGTGAGGTTTTTCTCTTTGCCACGTGGGGCTTTTCTCTTTTTCACACGGGGCTTTTCTCTTTGCCATGAGGCTTTTCTCTTTGCCACGTGGGGATTTTCTCTTTGCCACGTGAGGCTTTTCTCTTTGCCACGTGAGGTTTTTCTCTTTTCCACGTGAGGCTTTTCTCTTTGCCACGTGAGCTTTCTCTTTGCCACGTGAGGCTTCTCTTTGCACGTGAGCTTTTCTCTTTGCCACGTGAGGCTTTTCTCTTTGCCACGTGGGGCTTTTCTCTTGCCACGTGGGGCTTTTCTCTTTTTCACACGGGGCTTTTCTCTTTGTCACGTGAGGCTTTTCTCTTTGCCACGTGAGGCTTTTCTTCTTTGCCACGTGAGGCTTTTCTCTTTGCCACGTGAGCTTTTCTCTTTGCCACGTGGGGCTTTTCTCTTTGCCACGTGGGGCTTTTCTCTTTGCCACTGGGCTTTCTCATTGCCACGTGGGGCTTTCTCTTTGCCACGTGAGGCTTTTCTCTTGCCACGTGGGCTTTCTCTTTGCCACGTGAGCTTTTCCTTTGCCACGTGGGCTTTTCTCTTTGCCACGTGAGCTTTCTCTTTGCCACGTGGGGCTTTTCTCTTTGCCACGTGGGGCTTTTCTCTTTGCCACATCGGACTTACTTTATGCTGCCAACCAAGTTGAGCAGAGCCTGATAAGAGATTGGAGAAATATTTAATTAATTATATTTTGTGCCCTCTTAGCTTGGTTCTGAGGCATTTTACCAATGGGGGGGGGGGGGGCTTTTGATTATACTTGGTGGCCCTCAACTGTTACTGCACAAGGCCCACAGAAAGAAGCGCCAATGGGTCTGTTGGGTCTTTGGGTCTAAAGGTCTTATAGGATCTACAGGTTTTTTTTAGGGTCCTAAAGTTCACAGGAGCCTTTGGGGTCTTAAAAGGTTTGATGGGTGAAAGGGTCTTTGTGGTTTTAGGACTATAAAAGGGCACAAAGAGTTTTATGGGTCCTAAAGGGTCTTCATGGTCTGTAGGGTCTCGAAACCTCTAGCAGGTCTCGTGGTCTAAAAGGGATAAAGGGTCAAGCGATCGAAGTAGTCCATAAAGTCAATGCATCTATGTGGTCTAAGAGGGTATAAAGAGGTGAAAGGTCCAAGGAGCTAAAGGGTCCAAACGGAGTCTAAAGGTCTCAGGGTCAAGGGTCTAAAGGCTGTAAAGGTCTTCAGGAGTCTAAGGGGTATCATGGGTCTTTAAGGTCTTAAGGGCTGCAAAGGTCGAATGTACACTACCAATCAAAAGTTTTAGAAACCCCTATTTTTCCAGTTTTTACTGAAATTTAAGCAGTTTCAGTTTCAATGTAATCTGAAATTAAAGCGTAGAACAAATAAACAATTGCAGATAAAAAGAAATCATGGAATCGTTTTGTTGAACAAAATTTAATCTAAATTTTTTGTTTCATCAAAGTAGCCACCTTTGCAGATGTAACAGCCGAACATACTCGTGGCATTCTTTCCACAATGGAAATCAAATATTGTTCGAAAGTTCTTCCAACACGTTGCAGAAGTTCCCACAAATGTGTTACACTTGTAGGTTGCTTGCTTTCACCCTTCTGTCCAGTTCATCCCAAACCAGCTCGATGGGTTTAAGTCTGGAGACTGTGCTGGCCATTCCATGATTTGAAACCTACCTTTTTTTCTCAGGTAGTTCTGACAGAGCCTGGAGGTATGTTTGGGTCGTTATCTTGCTGTAGATGAACCCCTGACCAACTAGTGTCGACCAGAGGGTATTGCATGGCGCTGAAAAATGCTGTGGTCGCCCTTTTGTTGAGGGTGCCAGTCACTCTGTGCAAGTCGCCGACTCTGGATCCAGCAAAAGAGCCCCAGTCATCACAGCTTCCTCCTCATGTTTGACAGTTGGTGTCACACACTGAGGAACCATCCTTTTGCCTCCTCGACGGCGTACAAAAACCTGCGTGATGAACCGAAGACTTCAAACTTTGATTCATCGGTCCATAAGACTTTTTTCCAGTTTTCAGTAGTCCACTGGCGGTGCTTCATGGCCCAGCCAAGCCTCTTTTTCTTATTTGCCATCTTAGCAATGGCTTTCTTACTGCCACTCGACCTGTCAAACCTGCAGCTCGAAGTCTTCTCTTCACAGTTAAACTGAGACTTCCTTACTTCGACCAGTGTTAAGCTGTGCTTGAAGCTGCTGTCCTGTGAGCCGCCGATCACGCAAACTGTTGACTCACAGAAACTTGTCCTCTGATTGTGTTGTGGCTTTGGGTCTGCCAGACCTCTTCCTGTCAGAGTTTCCTCCAGTTTCCCAAGTGCCTTTTGATGGTGTAGGAAACTGTATTCACTGATACCTTGCTTACTTTGCAATTTCTCTAAAGGAAAGACCTACACTTTTAAGCGTTATAATGGTCTGTCTGTCTTCGCTTGTTAATTGTCTTTTTCTCGCCATTATGATATCCATATACTACTTCCTGCAGTGCAATATTGTCCAAATAATACTTCAGAGGGTGAAGTAACACAGTCTGTTCCAACACTGCTTTTATACAGATTAAGGGTTTGTAACTAATCAACAAAAGTTGGGACACCTGTAGTAATTGTTTGCATCAACTTTCAAGGCTTA
>CM068952.1:199144671-199157171 GCA_035128595.1 Eptatretus atami
CATCGGCGCACGCAAGGAAACGGTGGTTGGGCATGTTGGCATTCTGAGTTGAATGTCCAAGCAAACGCGCAGGAATGCCGGCGAGCAAGGGTTTTCTGTGTGTTGTAAATAAATAAAGGAAACACCTGACTATTAAAATAACTTCACAGCATCATATGAATATTCACATAGATTGGAAGAGACTATCTATCAATCCTTACTTATGATATATGAGTATGGGAACCTAATGTCTGTGCACAGGCTTCCAAGTTCCAAACAATATATATATATATTTATATTATATACATACATACATACTACATACAATATAATCAATATACATACATATATATATACATATATTAACTAATATATGATAATGTGTATAATGTATATAACATATATGTGTATATATACTGTTACTTAGTTATATAGTACTTATAGTGTGTGTGTGTATATGTATGCATAATATATATATTATATATTGTATACTGTGTGTGTATATTATAAAATTACCCAGCCCATACATTCCCTCGTTCTATTTATATATATTATATATATATATATATATATATTATATATAATTATATATATATATATTGTTACGGCTTGTGGAATTCGTCCAGAAACCATATAGGTCTTTCAGTTATGCCAATCGTGTTCAGTTGATATTCCCACGTTGTTTTAAATAGCAATTATCCCGTGTGAAGGCTGTGATCTTTGAGTTAGCCGTATTCTTTTCTTCGTTTATTTTGGACAACACCTCCCACCAACATCTTCTCAAAACGCTTCACAACACCACCCTCCACCACCAATCCTTCACAAAACCGTTCATGAACCACAGCCTTTCACATCACAAACCCATCTGCTCAACAAACGCAGCATCCACCACTGCGCGGCACTGTCAACTCCCAACCAAACATCGCTCACTTCGTGCTCCGAAACGACGAATCTTTTGCGCCAGCGCACGAGATCGATCAACGGCGTTTGCTGCAGGCAGGCGAGGTTCTCTTCGCCGTGGCAGCGTGGTGATACTGCAACGTCGCTCTCCGAGAAGGTCGAAGTTCAGGTCGGAGGCGAGGGTGATCTCGTCTCACAGCCTATAAAAGGCCGGGAGCACCAGTTCAACCGTCTGTAGGAGAAGTCGGACTGAGTCGGTGGAGAGTGTATGCCGGTGGTTCAGAGAGTCTGAAGAAGCCAAGGAGCTGTTGGAGGTCTGGGCCGTGTCGGAGTCGGGAGCTTGGGCTTGCAGTCGCTGGAGAGTCCGTGCCGTCGCGGAAGGAGATGCGATTGGAGGCGCAGCCTTGCTGCTGTTCCGGCGAAACGCGCTTCGTTGTGAGGAGAGCGAGAGAGTTGCTTGCCACGGAAGCCGAGTTCAAACCGCGCTACGCTATGCTGCAGGCGGACGTCGCGATACGCCCCATCAGGCACCAGAGGTGGCAGTAACCTGCATGGTCTCGTGGTGCCTTTCGGACACCAGCCCACGTTATAGCCACAGGCCATCTGTCCTTGTCTCGTAAGGATGGTTTTTCTTGTTTTTTCTTTGATGAATGTGTGGCGCCGAGTCCCGTAAGTAAAACCGTATAGTGTTGTGCACATTGCTTATAACAGGTCGTAACACTTTGCTTTGCTTTTGTACTGTTATGTACATTGTTAGTGTTGTTGCATTCTGACTGCAATATGGGCTTATAAATAAATGTATCGTTAAATAATGTCTTGTTTAATGTACACCGTCTCGTGTATTTCCCCCATTGAAGTGCCATATTGTTTTTCGAATACTAGGGTTGTTGAATCCTGATACTAGATCTGGTCCGGCGAGGTCTGGCGAGATAATACCCGCTCGTTATCCCAGAACGACGAACCGCTTCAGCGTTCGTATCCAAACAGGCCTTCGCACGAGGTAACGTCCTCATAGGTTACCGGCGAATACTTGATTATATCGACTTTGGCGATTGACAGTCGAGCAAGACGGGGGGTAGAATCAGACTGGGCTGTGAGTGTGCGTGAAGGCACCGTAACTGTTATCGCTGTTCCGGCGAAGTCACGACTAAATTGCGTCGTCCGTGGCGTTACGGACGTGATCGGTTAAAAGCGTCAGTTACGCACGCGGGGGCGTAATTTCAACCAATATAATAATTATATTATTATATTAATATATTATCTATAATATATTATATATATCACATATTTAGTATCAGTTATACATATATATATATAACTCGTGTAATGATAACATTTCTCATAATACCAATATATGGTTCATATATATGTGTATATCATCCTATATTATAATATATATATCAGTAAATGTTGTTATGGTTGAGACTGTATTATACAAACATAGTTTCGATTAAGTTATGCCATTATAACGCAGATGAACCGCCTCTTGTTGTGTATGGAATGACAAAGGGGTGCGTTGCGATGTTTATTTAGTGAGATTAATAATCATCTTATCCCTCACTCGATCCACGGTACTAGCGTTTGCAGCCTCAGTTGTGAACAGCGCACCATTGTCCACCTGCGTCTCGGAGCCTCGTTATTCTGAGGGCAGAGTCTCCAGTCTGCATTCTTTTGGTTCCCAAACGTTCCCTTCAATCTTGTTGTACACCGTCCACTTGCCTCAAAAGCGCGTAGGTAGTGGCGGATTGTCCGGCTAGCGAAATCCTGCCAAAAAGGCGACCCCTGAAGCTCCTGTGGGGAAAGGTCAGGCCCCACCCACGGAGAACGGGCCACGCCTGAGTGAGCTGTGCCCGAGAAGTATAAAAAGGAAACGGAGAGCACAGACAGTGGTTGGTGGTTGTTTGGTGGAATCTACTCGAGCAGGTTGCAAAGGATTGGCGCCTCGTCTTCACCAGCGCATCTTCTGGAGTGCGTGAGGATCCGCAGGAGCTCAGGAGGCTGATCGCGGTTTGCTGGTGTCTGGATTCGGTTTGCCTCTCGCTGGTGCCCAGTTCGAATCAGCTCAAAGACCACACGAGGTGGACAGGTCCGAAGCAGGTTCTGGTTTGCAGCTCGCCTCCCCATCCGAGCTTGGGGCCTCAATAAAGACCGCTTTGTGTCCGATTCTTCTAGGCTTGTGCGTGTGTGGCGCCAGTCCAGTAAGTAGAAATTGTTTAAGTGCCTTGCTGTACATACGTGCCTTTTATTATTCGGATAACTCTGCTTCTTACGTGCCACCCTGCTCCATTATAAATAAACCCATGTGTTAAATGTATCGGTTCGTTTTTGTCTTTCTGTTATTGGTTTAACACGGTGAGTGTTGGAGAATTAGCCAGGCTGTTGCCGCTGTAAAGGGAAATTTGGATCGACGAAAGCTCGGTGATCATCCGCTCGGGTCGCACACGGTTTAAGTACGCTAGCGACTCGTTCCGTACGAGCATCATCGACGATTGGAATTTTCATCGGTAGTTTGGACGACGTGGGTATTTAGGTAAATTGAAATTGGCATCGACCCTACCCACGTGGTCGATCTATTGGCGAACTTCGGTCCGATAAGGGACCCGTCGGCTCCGGAGTTGTCGGGGTGACGACCTATAAATTCCGGGTCATCGGTGGAGTTGACCCTACTGCTCCATCTAGCGGTTGTGCTCATCGCCGATACCCGGCCCACAACAATATGTACATAATTCTATATTGATATATATATTTAAATATATATATATATATGTTTATATTATTATGTGGATATATATGTGTTATTTATATATATATATATATATATCATACATATATATACAGTACATACATTATATATATATATACATATATACATATAGAGGCCTGGCGAGGAGGAGTGATGAAGCGACATTTTTTTAATGATATAATGATGATAGGGAAGGGTTAAATAGTGCTATATGGCATTAACTCCAAATGGCTGATGTGTCCCTTACATCACTCCTCCTGCAGGGCTATATAAATTATATATATATATATATAAATTAGATAGATATGTGTATGTTGTTCATATTTCGGCTGCTTCCGTTAGGGGTTGCCACATGGATAATTATCCGTTATGATCTGCATACTGATTTGGCATAGGTTTTACGCCGGATGCCCTTCCTGACGCAACTCTGTTCGCCTCTTATGACACAGGGATAAGGATTGGGTTTCGCCATGATTCCGGGCAGCCCTACACCCTCTCATAGCGCGGCCCAGTGCAGAGCTCCCGTCCTCAAGCGATCCTCCAGCCCAAGCCTCCGAGTAGTCGGATTATAGGCGCACGCCACTACACCCAGTATATATACAGATATATATATGTGTGTATATATATATATATATATGTGTTATATATATATATATATATATATATATATATATATGTGTGTGTATATATTATATATATATATATATATATGTATATATATATATATATGTATGAATAATGTATATATATATATATACAGTGGGACCTGCTTAATAGAATCACTTTGGGCCGGACAAATTTGATTCTAATAAGCGGGTGATTCTAATATCCGAGTTCACCAGAGTTGTGGAGTATCAAGCGGATCAAATGTCGAGTACACATACGGAGACAAATACTCAGCATTTAGTTTGATTTATATGACACACTTGCTCAAACAAATGTAACTTACTACTGAAAATAAAACAATTACACGTACAGTACATATGTACTTTTCAAAGCAAAACAACATAGGTTTGTCGATGAGCCTACTCTGTAATGAAAAAATTGTCGTTGTTGCGTGCTTTAACGAGTCTGTGGCAATGGCGGTGACCTCCTTGTCAAGTTTGCGCAGGAAGGCCATGTCACTGAACCCATGTGATAGCAAACCAAGCCTGATCGTTTAGCTGCAGACATCATTTCCTTGATGGTCGGACAGAAGTCTCCTCTTCCTCTCTCCTCCACTTTAGTGTCGGCGTCATAGTCTGCGTCAGTAGCAATTCCCATTTCGCGTTGGACTGCCGAAACGATGGCTTCGTCTGTGACATCATCGTCTGTGGTTTGGAGAGTGGCGTCCATGTTGACGAAGTCCTGCCATTGGTCGGGATCCATTTGAAGAGGGTTGGCTAACTCGTCGTCGTCATTGCTCTCGACCCTTTCGCCTTCGCTTGCCGCTCCGATGAAAATTCCTCCTTGCGCCAGCAGTTCACTATGCCGGTAGTCTTCACATCATTCCATGCTGCGTCCGTAAACAGCATAGCGTCGAGGATCGTTATCTTTTTTCGCCAAGTCACTCGCTGTCATTGCTCCATCGTCGTTGTCAATCTCAGTGAGCACTTTTCGTAGCATGGCACGGCGGTAATGAGCTTTGAATGAACGGATAATTCCCTGATCTAACGGTTGAAGAACAGAGGTTGTGTTCGGCGGGAGAAATGCCACAGTAATGTTCGACAGTTGAAGTGATTGGGGATGTGCCGGACAGTTGTCGATGAGAAGCAACGCTTTCTGGTCATGACGCCGAAGCTCGCGATTCCACTCATCGAGCCATTCAGTGAAGAGGAAACCTGTCATCCATGCGGAGGAATTGGCTCTGTAGCGAATGAATTGTTTTGAGGCCTTTGAAACACCGTGGATTCTTGCTTTTACCAATACCGAAAGGAGGACACTTAGCACCAGTCATCGAGCAGCAAAAAAGCACCGGGATTCTTTCCTTTGGCTTTTTCCCACCGCAGTGCTGATCTCCTTGAAGAGGAATGTTCCGTCTGGTAAGGCTCGAAAATACAACCCGGTTTCGTCAGCATTCCAGATCTCATCAGCCGTGAAGCCTTCTACGAGATCCGGAAACACGTGGTCCAGCCATTGTTGTTTCCCTCCTACGGCAGCCGCCGCTGCCTCTCCGTGAAGTTTCTTGTGGACGATTCCATGTCTTTTCTTGAACCGGTCAATCCAGCCGTTTGTCGCACTGAACTTCTTGTTGTTGAACTTTTCCGCGAACTGAGCCGCTTTCTCCCGCATCAGAGGTCCAGAAAGCGGTGCTTCCTTTTCTCTAGAAGTTTGAATCCACTTGACCATGCTGATTCGACATCGGGTGCGTTGCCGCTTCGCTTGCGTTTCTGAGAAGAAGACGAATCCACTTGACCTTTCAGAATGGCCTCTCGATCTTTCAGAATCTTGCATAGGATCGGCTGGTTAATTTCCAACTTGTCTGCAGCTTCTCGTTGCTCATTCTGGGCAAAGCGTCATAGTCCTCAGGATTTGTGCTTTATCAATGTTTGAACGATCCGTCCGCTTTCGTTTTCTGTCCATCGTGGAAATGACGACACGCCTAGTGCTTAGACTGCAGCTGTCAGCCGTCTGCCTATCTGTACAATGACTACCGAAATCACTGGTGGCATAGCGTTATTTTTAGCGTGACGTCAGCCGCCTGGGGGCAAAAGTTGGAACTGTGCGCCAGTAGGCGCTGAACTGTCGAAGTGGATGGCCAGCAGCTGATTCTATTAAGCGGGTTTTTGATTCTAATAAACGGGAAAAATTGTGTACTTTAGATACAATGGAATCGGTCTCAACGATTTTGATTCTTTAATACGGGTGATTCTATTAACCGTGATTCTATTAAGCGGGTCCCACTGTATATATATATATGTGTGTATATACATATATATGTGTATATATAATATTATATATATATATATATTTCTTCTTTTCTTTCAGCTGCTCCCGTTAGGGGTCGCCACAGTGGATCAACCGTCTCCATTTCGCTCTATCCTCCACATCTTCCATTGACACTCCAACCACCCGCATGTCTGCCCTCACCACATCCATGAACCTCTTCTTTGGCCTTCCTCTTCTTCTCCTGCCTGGCGGCTCCATCTTCAACATCCTTCTCCCGATATACTCCGCTTCCCTCCTGTGCACATGTCCAAACCATCTCAATCTCTCCTCTCTCACTTTGTCTCCAAACCGTCCTACCTGCGCTGTCCCTCTAATATACTCATTTCTATCCTGTCCATCCTCGTCACTCCCAACGAGATCGCAGCATCTTTAACTCTGCCACCTCCAGCTCCGCTTCCTGTCTTTTTGTTAGCGCCACCGCCTCCAAACCATACAACATAGCTGGTCTCACTACCGTCTTATATACTTTCCCCTTCACTCTTGCAGCTACCCTTCTGTCACAAATCACTCCTGCAACTCTTCTCCCCCCACTCTATATGTATATATATGTATATGTATATGTATATCTATATGTATATGTATATATATATACATGTATATAACATATATATATATGTAGATATACATATACAAATACATTTACATATTACATTTACATAATATATATATATACATGCATACATTTATAGAAAAAGTCGGGGTTTGAACCACCGACCACCAAAACTCAGAGCTGATGGATGCTCTAACCATTAAACCACAAAGTCTGCTTTTCCATTTCTGGTGCATGCTTTCAGACTGCAAGCATATATTTGTGTGTATCCTTCATGCAGACATCATAAATATAAGCTTTACACATTTGACGAAGTGGGTTAACAATAACAATAAACTTTGGTGCAGGAGTACTCTATTTGGCCTATCAGGCCTGCACTGCACCAACTCCAGAGACCATGTTCCATCCACACACAATCTACCCACTCGTCCTGCCAATATCTTCCTACCCCTTTCTCTCTAACGCTTCTTGGTCCCTGACTAATCCCAGTTCAAACCTGTCAACTCTTTCTCCTTCCACGACTTTGTTGGGAGTCCAACTATATTGTTGTGGTTCCCGTCACCTCAAGACTCTCGCACCAAAGGAGATGGTGTTGAATGTATGGCGGAGTCTTGTGAAATTGGTCTACTGGAATCACATAACACGGATGTCACAAAGGAATACTTAGGGTCAAAAACGTGACTCGAGTGTGACTGATCAAGCCCTTCCTTAATTGCATCCCTTGCGTATATTACCAGAGGGTTTCTTTGGGAGGGACTTCCATTTGACGGCCTCACCTGTTGTCCTCCACATCACTTCAAGCTCATCATCTTCATTATCTTGATGGAAAATATTTTGAAGAATTTTTTGCACACCCACCAAATTGTAACCGCCTCTGCCATCTCTGTCTCAACAGCTATTTTTAACCCTTTTGTTAACGATGGGACTAACAAAAACATCGTGAATGGGTGTGAACCGGGACATTTGTCTAAACATCGAGGATCCCTACAGAACACGTCACCGGCTGAGCCCGAATTATCTGCTTTTACCAAAGTTCAAAAACAACGAACAGATTGTATAACAAACATTATCTTCGCTCGAGGTCACTTGAACATACTTATTTATCTGAGTTTGTGAAAAGGATAAACCCACGAACCACATGACCCCCTCTCCTCCCTTACACACACTCTCATCCTCTCAATACTGACATCCCTCAAACCGTCTCCTCGACCTTCCCCTTCAAACCCAGATTCCCTGCACACGA
Organism: Eptatretus atami; assembly: GCA_035128595.1. NCBI lineage: Eukaryota > Metazoa > Chordata > Myxini > Myxiniformes > Myxinidae > Eptatretus > Eptatretus atami. The sequence goes on from CM068952.1 coordinate 199,153,015, forward strand.
GACCTTCCCTTCACGCCTGCAGAGTGAATGTGCAGTCGGTGTGGTGCTGCTGTTTTGAGCAGGACCTTCCTCACGCTTGCACAGGATAAAACACGAACGTGGTCGATCACAACAGACTAAAGTCATCAGAAGACACTTGATCTGAACATTTAGAAATTAAGTGCCAAAAGGCAATTGCAGAGTTTCAATTGAGGGCTACCACAAGGGTCCAAATGAATGCTATCACACAAATCAAAATTAAGGTAACCATACAGATCCAAATGAAGACAACCACATGGGTCACAATGGATGCAACCACACCCGTGCAAATGGTATTATCACAGTAGGCACGTGACCTGTTTTACAATTTGACCCATGGTACAAGAGTTCCACATCGTTTGTTTGACCTTTGCTTTGAAATGGCACGGACCATATGCATTAAACACGAGGTGTGAAAATGGAGGAACCACCAACTAGCACAGCAGTCCAGCAGGCAAGGATCACCTCCGCCATTTCAACTGCCAAGTAATCTTGGGGAAGGGGCTTACTATGGATTTCAGTGCAAGGGAGGTCAATAAGACACTGACCAATTTGATTTTGGACCTGAACCGAGTCAATGGTGACACCTTTTCAGTGAATTGAACTTTTATAAAGGGAGGTCACAGTGTGCCAATCACGTGTGCTTAATGAGCTGTTGCTCTGAATTAGTTTCTCATGGTGATCCACCATTCTGCCAAACCAAGCGTATCTCCCCAAGATGTGTCCAGAGAAAGCACAAAATGGTGTTGCTCTGTCACTCGTTGAAGTCCCCTGCCTGTGAGCTCGGCTTGGAGTTTGGAACAAGACGGCCATACCTGCGGACCGTCTAACCCAAACAAAGGCAAACCCAACGCTCGAGGACACATAATAACCAAGCCGTGTAATGATAGGGTTGTTCTGCCAGTTGTGAGAAAACAAACAGGAAGAGCAATGTCTCTCAAAGTAGATTTTGCAGATGGATTTAATGCTCAAGGAGTGATGGGATTGTGGAGTGGATTTTGGAGATGGATTTAATGCTCGAGGAACGATGGGGTTGTGGAGTGGATTCTGGAGATGGATTATCACTTTCGAGAAGCTACGGGGTTGTTGTGGAAAAATGTGATGCAGACCAAATGATCCGTTCCAAGATTGAACATCCATAAGGTACAGGACTGCCACGATGTACACCTTTGTTTGTACATGCACAAGAGAAGAATGCCTGTGTGCCGGAGATTCTTGAGAAGAACGCGCTTGCTGTTTATCGTGGTTACGGTTTCCATGGTTTCCTGAATTGAAATGTCTATCCGATATGCACTCCGCCCTTTGATTTTGTCTACGAGGGCGATGCACTGATCGTATATCTTGGAGGTTTCAGACAAGCTTTGCCGCCAAACGTGCGGTGGAAACCTTTTTGTTTTGATGTTCATCAAAATGAGACCAAGAGTCCTCAGCTGATTCATAATGGCACGAACAGGATTCGTCGTTAAATAATTTATTTCATCATGAACATCTTAAACGTAATATTTTCAATTTGTTTCTTATTCTACGTTTCCTAAACACCTTTACTTCTTCTAAACACCTTGCAGACTGAAAGCTCTGTTTGAGATGGATCTTTCACCCATTTCCTGAGGACTACCTGCAAGTTAGTCGAAACCGAAGGAGTAATTGTCTGTGCAGAGGAAGGAACAATTTATTTATTACATTCGCATTGAGCCGAATTTAGACCACTCCCCTCCCCCCAAAACATGTTCTTTTTCTCTCCCCTCCCCTTAATATTCCATTTATGTTCCCCCCCCAACATCCCACCAGCCTTCTTTCTTTATCGTATCTTTCCTTCTTTATCCGAGCATAACCACAAACTCATCCACCTGTGGCTCCAACTCACTTATCAAGATAATCCAAAGCATTGGATTTAACTTCAAAACCTTTCATAATGCTCTCAAGGAATTCTTCATTTACACACTGCGACATTCTCTTATGTAGTGTGTGTGTGTGTTTATCTATCATAATGATTAAAAATCCACAGTATGTCACTTTGAACATGTACCACAGCCTAAAGAGCAACGATTACAGAAAATCTTTCACGTAAGAACAAGATCTTATTGTAATCTCTCAAAGTGCCAATGCATGGTGTACAGTTCAGTCGTTTTCTGAGACAAACAACCAAATGCATTGCCATGGTATGTGCAAATGTAGGCTTGAGAGGAAACTCCAGCGTTTCACACGTCCCCCCTCCCTCCGTGCCACGATAGGGCGTTCACTCCCACATTACTGAGCCTGATGTTCAGCGAATGTGTGATAAAAATGTGGTTTCTGATTACCGTTGAAGCTTTTCGGGCAAATCCAAATCACCACTCAAGTGCACTTTGCACAACAAGATCCTCTCTCAATAAACTATATATATATATATATATATATGTGGGATATCAGCATTGAGCATCCTAGGGCCATTCTTTTTGACCAAACTGTCACTGGGATGTTTACTTAAACTTGCTGCAGGAATCCGTCGGTCCACATGTCGAAGAGATATTTGGTGATGAAGAGATTTACTTTCAGCAAAAGGAGCACCTCCCCACTACCACCGTGATGTAAGGGCCTATCTCGAAGCAACTTTTCCGAACAGATGGATTGGGCGAAGAGGAAGTGTTGAATTCCCTGCGCGTTCCCCAGACCTCATCCAATGGACTTCTTTTTATGGGGATATCTCAAAGATAAGGATTACGCTCAAAACCAGCAACAGTCGATGAGCTGAAAGAGGAAATTGAAAGACAATGTCTTGCAGTTCCAAATGAAATGATTCTAACGCTGTTGAATTCATTGGTCCGCGTTATCGGCTGTTTGGAACGTGATGGTTGTCAGTTTGAACATTTGTAAACATGCATTTATCCATTTATATATTTAACCATTAATCTTGTTTCTCAGTCAATAAACAACGCATTTATTATCATTTAAAGAGTGTGTACATTTTTTTGGACACCCTGATATATATTATATATATATATATGTATATATATGTATATATATATTATAGTATATATATGTATATATGTATATATTATGTATGTATTGTTGTAGAATTCCCGCCCCTCGGCGTGCGAACGACCGCGTCTAACCAATACCGTCGCTTCGCCCACCGAACGACAATCCAGTCGTGACTTTCTGGAACAACGCCAGAAACCAGTCACGGGTGGGTTTTTAATCCCACCACGCCCAGTCCGTATTCTACCACGCGAAATAGGGTCAATCACCGAATATCGATATACCTAAGTACCCGCGCGGGTAACCTACCGAGGGACCGTACCTCGGCGAAGGCCTGCTTGGACACGAACCGCTTAAGCGGTCCGTTCCTTTCTGGGATAACCGAGTGGTATTATCGACAGAACTCGCGGACCCGATTCTATTTATCGGCTATTTAAAAACCAACTATATTGCGAGTGCAAGATGGCAGCTTCAATGAGGGAATGGACGCAACGAACAGGTTTACATTCACACAAGGACATTTATTATAATAAAGCACGTATACAATTAAACAAGGCAAACACGTATGCAATTATACAAGCAACAAAAGCACGACAAAAGAACTACAACCGTCTACTTATTATGTACAGTCACTTGCACTTAACAGTTCTTACTTATTAGACGAGCCCACGGACACACGTACGCACGTACACACACAACACACACCAATAAATGGTGGCAGAGGCCTTTAATAACGAGCTCCAGCTCGGAGGACAGTGAGCTGAAACCCAGAACCTATCTCAACCTCTCCACCTCGTATGGTCTTCAAGTTGTTCAGACCCAGGCTCCAGCGAGAGCGAGCTGGATCCAATCGCCAAGCCGCGATCCTTCCCGAGCTCCCGCAATCCTCCCACATTCTCAACACGTGCTGGTGAGACGAGGCGCCGATCCTTCCCGTCGATGTGTCCTTCCCAAAGAACCACCTCCACGAAGAGGTCGATGAGTCGCACCAAGCCGGGAACCAAAATGGAGAACGAAGAGCTCCACGAACCAAGAGAAGAAGCCACCACTCGTAGCTTGAGCCGAGCGACCGGTTTAACTTCCTTCCAAACAGGGCAGCTTGAAGCAGAAAGCTCTCCCGAGCCAAGCAGAAGCCGAAGCTCACGGAACCATCAAAGCAAAGAGCCTCCAAAAACCTCCTC
>CM068952.1:199167550-199183441 GCA_035128595.1 Eptatretus atami
TATATTATATATATTAGGGTGGTCAAAAAAAGTCGAAAAAAATAGAATGTTACTCACAAGCTGAAAATTATTCTAATATGATCCAATAACGTGCATAACATTTTTTAACTTGATCGCAGGTGATTTAGAGGTCGCTCCATATGACGACTTTTAGTCTTATGACTTGATATAATTAGGGTATGGTCAGGTACGATTACGGGTACTTCTGGATGTCCGAGTGGAAATGGAGTGCATGTTCGAACTCAGTGGAGTAGATTTACTCTAAGAAATGTTTAGACGGCCAACAAATTAATTATAGATTAGGAAATATCGAAATGAGTAGGATTAGTTACTCAACTCCAGTAATGATAAATCTTGTTTTAGGTCATATTTTCGAAATGGTAGTGAATTCAATGTCGGTGCAGTCATTTCTTAGAGTAATTCGACCCCATAGAGTTCGAAATGCCATCCATTTCCACCTCGGACATCCAGAAGTACCCGTAATCGTACCTGACCATCACCTAATTTAACCAACTCATGAAACTAAAAGTCGTCATATGGAGCGACCTCTAAATCACCTCCGATCAACTTAAATTTTCTATGCACGTTATTGAATCATCGTGGAATAATTTAAGGCTTGTGGAGACATCTGAATTTTTTTTTTTTTGCTGTTTTTGGACCACCCTAATATATATATATATATATATATATATATAATATTACATAAAAATATACATATATAAATATATACATATATATATATATATATATACATACGCATACACATACACATACACATATATATATACATACAAATATATATACATATATAGACATTTCTATACATATATATACATATATATACATACATATAATATACATATATATCATATATACAATACACATATTATATATATATACATTTTTACATACATACATATATACATATACACATAGACATATATATATATATATAATATAATATACACATATCTATACATGTATATATATAATATTATACAATATAAATATATATATATATATATATATATATACATATATATATATACATGTATACATATAAATAAATAAATATATACATATATATACATATATATATAGATATATATATCTACTTATATATATAATATATATATATATATCTATACATATACATAAATATATACATATTGTTATGGTGCCGGTGCGTCGGCGTGAGCTGACCACTCTGACGGTGCCGCAAGTCGAGTTGGCGCAATCGATCGCCCGGAATATAGATCACGCCCAGGCCGACGGGTACTTGTGCAAGAACTGAAAATCGCCAATGAGCAGACCAAGTGGGTAGGGTCGATTGCCAATCTTCAATTTACCTAAATGACCACGTGATCTAACTACCGGGGTATTCCATCCTCGACGGAACTCGTACCGAACAAGCCGCTTAAGCGAGCCTGTCCGTGCACGATTCCGAGCGCTTAATCACCGAGAACCGTCGGTCCGAATGTCCCCCTTTTACGGCAAACCAACGGCTTTCTAACTCACAACACACGAAATGCTCAGTCAATGAAAGGATCGACGCGACGAGCTGACAACGTTTAACAATTGGGGTATTTATTATAATAATAATGGGGAACTCGGGAAGCACGTAAGAGCAGAACTATACCGACTATACAAATGCAATACAATCATTTACAGCACACAAAGCACTTAACAGTTTCCTACTTATTAGACGGGCCCATACACACAAGCGCACACACAACACCCAAGAAATGGTGGCTGATGCCTTTAATAACGGACTCCAGCTCGGAGGACAAATGAGCTGAAACCCAGAACCTATCTCGAACCTCTCCACCTCGTGTGGTCTTCAAGTTGTTCTGACCCGGGCTCCAGCGAGAGCGAGCTGGATCCAATCGCCGTGAGCCGCGATCCTTCCCGAGCTCCAGCGAATCCTCTTGCGCTTCCGAACACGTGCTGTGAGACGAGGCGCCAATCCTTCCCGTTGATGTGTCGCTATCTCAAAGAACCACCTCCAAGATGAGGCCGATCAGTCGCACCAAGCCGGGAACCAATCGGAGAACAAAGAGCTCCATGAACCAAGAAGAGCCAGCAGAGCAACCAGCTCAACTCTCTTCCGATGAACAAAGGCTCTCACGACAGAACTAAGAACTCCGAGCGAGCAGAACCCAAAGGCCTGCTAAAAGCCAAGCCAAAGCAAAAAGCTTATTAAAGCCAAGCCAAAGCAGAAAGCCTTCAAAAAGCCTTCAAAAAGCCTCCTCCCTAACCCAAGCCAAGCAAAGCGAAGCTCTACTGAAAGCCGCCCGAACAAAGCAGAGTATCCCTTTTTTATTCCTATCCGCCCCTCCCCCGCTCCCGGCGTGACTCATGCCCTCGTGATCCATCCCGCTCAATCACAGGTGGTAGGGAGTTGTTGACGTCATGAATCACGGGACGGGAGGGCTCTTTCTTCTTTGCAGAAGAGGGGGAGGGCATCTCTATTGTGTTATGATCGCTCCCTAACTATTAAATTGAATCGCAGCACACTTAATCAATTTCTGCCCATTAAACAATGGAAGGTGAGCTACTAGGGAACAAGCACTTATCGACATAACTGGCTAAAGGAACCTGAATGTTGTGTGCAATCGAAATTCCCAAATTCGTAACAATATATATACATATATACATATATACATACACATATCTATACATGTATATCTTCTTCTTCTTCTTTCGGCTGCTCCCGTTAGGGGTCGCCACAGAGGATCATCCATTATGATCCGCATAATGATTTGGCACAGTTTTACATGGGATGCCCGTCCTGACGCAATCCTGGTCACCTCTTACACACAGGGATATGTACACCTATTCTAACCGGGGCATACACGGGCCCAGTACACTGGTACTCACTTCGCCGACCTCGGAAGAGGACAGGCTGAGTCAACCTCCTGGTGTGTATTAATTTAACGGCCAACGGGGCTTGAACTCAGGACCTTTTGGATCCCAAGCCGCTACCCTAACCACTACGCCAGCACCAGGCTAAACATATATATACATATAATGTATATATATATATATATATATATATATATATATATATATATATATATATATTGTTACGAATTCTAGCCCGCCCGGCGTGCGATTGGCCACGTAACTCGAATCGCGACGCGTCGCCCACCGGAACGGACATTCAGTCGTGACCCTCCTGGAACTACCGCCAGGAGCCAGTCACGGGTGGGGTTTAACCTCACCACAACCCAGTCCGCATTCTACCGGCGAAATATGGTGAATCGCCGAATGTCGATATACATAAGTACCCGTGCGGGTAGCGTACCGAGGAGTTGTACCACGCCGCAGGTCGGCTCCGGACACGAACCGCTTAAGCGTCTCGTTCCGTGCTAAGGGATAACCGAGCGAGTTATCGCCGACCTCGATGGTTCAGATTACTTGCTGGGTGTCTAAACCACTACCAATCCCTTTCGTGATGCAAGATGGAACTTCAAACGAAGGAAAGGACAACGAAACGGGAAACATTTGACAAGCACATTTATTTCACCACACACAAGGCAAGCACGTATTCACAGCCATACAGTAAGAATGCACATATAACAGTCAAAGCAATGAAAGCAACGCAGAGCACAACCGAATAAAGCAATGTACAAGCACTTATTCAGGTTTACTTAAAAGACTGGCCCCACACACATTTACACAAAAAGCAAATAAAAGCCACCCTCATAGGCAAGGGGCAGACAGGTCCGTGGACCAAATGTACGTGGGACCTGGGTGAGCGGCCAGGTCCACGAGACCGAAGGGTCTTACCCGCGCCTCGTGGCGCGATGGCGGGCTAGCCGCAATGTCAGCGTAACGTGCCTGACTCCGTGCCCCTGGCGTGGTCGGTGACTCCTTTAGGCGTGCGTTGCGCAGGCACATGTTGGACGGTTACACACGGTTGGGGTGGGGAACGACGGGGTTACCGGCGCTATCTCAGCGGGATGGGGGGAATTGTTGATGCTCGGGGTGGAGAGAGGAATGGCGGACGCTCCGTCCGCTAGCGGGCCTTGGGACCGCACCGACTCCGGCGAACTCTCGCCCTGAGCCCTCTTCCGCGTCCCTGCTTCACTCCGCACTCGTCCCTCGTCCCTCGACCCAGCAACGACAACCTCACACGACGACCTCCATCTTCACTCGACCAGCCTGCCGCGAGTCGCCTTGTGCTCGCGTCTTTATAGACCGGGGAGAGCGTGTATGTAAATTTGCGGATCAAAACACGCTTGGAGGCGGGGCCACGCCACCCGCTGTTCAGCCATTGGTCGGGAAAAAGGGGCGTGAGCCTTTCTTGATCCGAATTTCCTAAAAGGAATCCACATGCATCGCGCTTGGGCGGGGCCACACCGTCGACGCTCGCCCATTGGAGGAGGAAAAGGGGCATGAACTTCCCTGATCCGATTTCCTCTCCCGTAAAGGCATCCATTTGTACTCGGGCTCGAGCTTCGGCAACAATCACCGAACGGGCCCTGGACAGCACGACGTTCAGTGTTGACAGGTTGTGTGGTTGATGGTTGTGGAAGGAGAAAGGGAAGGTGGTGGGGGTTTGCTGTGGTGGTTTGGTTGTTGGCGGGCGTGTTTAGAATGGCGGTGAAGCGATGTTTGCGGGATGGAGTTGTGGAGGTAAAGAGGCGAAGGTGGCGGTGTTTGAGTTGTTGGGGGATTATTGGTCCAAAATAACGATAGAGAAAGAAAAATGGCTAACTCAAAGCGTCGCAGCCCGGATGAATCACACATATTCCCTCTAAACAACGGGTGTGGACAACTACACATGAACTTATCGATATATCTAACCTGAGGACCTTTTAGTGTATGGCAAATTTCCACAGCCGTAACAATATTATTATTATATATATATATTATATATATATATTATATATAATAATATATATATATATATATATTGGGATTCGCTAGATATCCGTTATTGTCTGATTTTCCGTCTGTCTGTGTTGTGGTGTGTGTGTGTGTGTGTGTGTGTGTGTGTGTGTTGTGTTGTGTGTGTGTGTGTCTGCAACGCGAGGCTCCACAGCACAAACCAGCAAACCATTTCGATGAAACTTGGCGACCAGGTGCCATATGCCCTGGGAGTGTGCGCGTTTGAGTTTCGTTGCTAAGCAACCACCCGTGCTATGCAGCGCCGAAAAACCGCGTTTTAAGAACCCAAACGGTAACTGACGTAGCACGGCTTCTATGATAGGTAGAGCGACCGGACCAACTCCTGCCTATTCCTTGCATCCCCATCTAGTTATCCGAGAGCATAACATTCCTCTATCTCGCATAGTTTCTGAATGGCAGCCCTCCAATGCGGAAAGGTGGTGAACCAGGGAATATGTTAAGTGACCTTGATTTCGGAAACCGTCACGCGGAACTTTCAAATTCGTGTATGGATAGAGTTTAATAACTACTACAAAATTGAACCGCAGCATTTTTCCAGATTCGATCACCAAGGGTGTCGGGCTGAAATACGCAAATTCGAAAAATACTTTTTCTCACCTACGTTCACTATTTTCAATACTTGTCCTACAGTTTTGAATGTGGAGAAACGAGACTTGGAATTAAACACTTCGAGATATTTAGAAAATTTTACTCGAGCCATTTTTATTTAGGTTTTATTTTTCAAATGGTAGTCCTGTGAGGAGTGCCAGTTGGCAAGATACGCAATAGGAAAAATCTTGCCAGGCAGAGGAACAATTGTATGTGAACCAATACGTCTTGGCAATAATCTTCGTCGGTGGATCGGTCAGAATGAAAAGCATCGTATCCAGCGCTTCGATCCTAGCGGATCCTCGTCGCCTACGGCTTGTATGTATATTTATGTGTGTGGTATATTATATATATATATGAGGGGGCTGCAAAAGTAGGTATACAGTAATGATATACTGGTATACTCCTTACTGTATACCTACATTTGTAGCCACACTATATATATATATATATATATATATATATATATATATATATATATATATATATTGTTACGGCTGTGGAAATTCGCAAACCACCATTCAGGACCCGTAGGTGAGATATCTCTTAAGTACATGTGTAGTTAGCCCCAAACCCATTGTATAGAGGGAATTGATGTGATTCATTCGGATTGCCATCCTTTGAGTTGGCGTTTTTCTTTTCTATCTTTATTTTGAACCAACCACAACTCCGCTTCTCAACAACCACACCTGCCTCTCAACAACCACGCCATCCTCACCACTCCGCCAGCAACCGTCAACATCTCCACAACACAAAAGGGGAACAACAACAACTCCCACCCCGATTTCCTTGTAAACAAGAATGACGGTTGAACTCAACTCCCGCCCCGATTCCTTGGTGGGAATGTTCCCCCCCCCCCCCGCATGCCGCGAAGGGGGGGGGGTGCCGGGGAAATAAAAGGGCACGGAGCGCCGCTGTGAGGTCAGGTCAGCGTCGGTGAGAGTGTCAGTGTCAGTCGCGGTTCATGGTCTTCTGCCCGTCTGGGTTCGGAGAAGCGGTCCGTAGAGCGACCCGCTCGTTGGAGCTTGCAGTCGGTGGAGAGTCCGGACGTCGCGGAGGGACGGGACTGGAGGCGCGCTCTGCCAGCTGTGTCGCGGGACCTGCGCGTTCGTACAAGAGCGCCGGAGAGAGCTCGCCCACCATCGCACACGGAGGGTGCAGGTAACCTGCACGGTCTCGTGGGACTCGTTTGTCTGCCAAGTCCCACGCCATAAAGGCCCACGGGCCCGTCTGCCCCTTGTCTATGAGGGTGGCTTCTTTCCTTTGCTTTGGTGTAAATGTGGGTGGCGCCGTCTGTAAAGTAGAACTGTATAAGTGTTGCCGTGTGTGCGCGTATTCGGTTGTAGCTCTGCGTGACGTTGCTTTTGTTTTGGTTGCTATATGTGCATTTTGACTGTATGGCGTATATGTGTGCTCTCCGTGTGTCGTGTAAAAAAGTGCTTGCATTGTGTGAACTGTTTTTCCGTTTCGCTTCGTCTTTTCTTTATTGACCCTCCATCCTGCTTCACGTAAAGGGTTCGTAGTGGGCTTAATACGCCCGGTAATTAATCTGAACCCGAGGTCGACGATAACACCGCTCGTTATCCCGATAATACGGAACGGGTCGCCCAAGCGGCTTGCGTCCGGAGTCGACCTGCGGGAGGTGCGATCCCCGGTTTACCATCCGCGTGGGTACTTAGGTAGGTCAGTTTGGCGAACAACCCTATCCCACGCGGGTGGCCGATTGGCACGATCGTGGTGAGGCCGAAAGGCCCACCGTGACTAGCTCCCGGCGTTAGTCCGAGAGGGTCACGACAGAATTGTCCGTCGGTGGGCGACGTGCCGCGATTCGAGTCAGAGGCCGTTCGCACGCCGGCGGGCGCGAATTCGCAACAATATACTGTTGTAGTATTCGCGCCGCCCAGCATGCGAACGACCGCATTTCACCAATAGCAGCCGGTTCGCCCGAACGGACAATCCAGTCGTGACTTTCTGCAATGCGCGTCAGAAACCAGTCACGGATGGGTTTTCAATCGCACCACAAACCTTGTCCGTTCCCTACCCGCGTGCTACAGGGTCTGATCACCAAATCTTCGATTTACCTAATTATTCGCGCAGGTAGGTTACCGAGAGGTTGTACTTTAACGGGATTGCTTGGAAAAAAGCCGCTTAAGCAGCCCGCTTCCTTTTGGATAACGAGCGGGTATATATCGCGCAGTCCTGTTGGACCCGATTCACTTTACCGGCTATTTAAAAGCCAACTAATATTCCGCAATACAAGATGGCATTTCAATGGGGGCATGGACGCATCGAACAGGTTTACATTTAAACCAGCACATTTATTTACTCTACGGATGCAGGAACAATCATGCAGTCATTCAAAAACACCAACATGCACGGATACAGAACAAGCAATGAATGCGAACGCACGTGGCCAAGACAAAGCGCTACAACCGTCTATAAGTAATTATTAATGTACAATCACTTACACAGTTTACTTACGGGACTCGGTGCCACAACATTTATTCGAAAGACAAGCAGGAAAAAGACCCCATCAAAGGCAATGGGGTCAGATTGGACCTCTTGGGTTTATGGCGTGGGACTTAGCAGACCGAACGAGTCCCACAGAGACCGTTGCAGGTTACCTGCAGCCTCGTGGTGTCTGGCTAGGGCGACCCGCGATGCTCCTTCCCCACGGCAGCTAAGGTAGCCGCGGTTGAGCTCGGGCCTTCCGTGTGGCAGGCGAGCTCTCTCCGGCTCTCTCCACACGAACGCGCTTGGGCGACCCGCGATGCTCCTTCCACACGGCAGCTAGCGTAACCGCAGTCGAGCTCGGGCCTTGCCAAGCACCGGGTGATTCGGTCTCAGTCGGCAACTCGTTTGAGAGGAACGAACGGGTCTTTGCTCTCTTAGAGTTGATGCTCTGTAATACCTGTCCGTCCTTCAGTGATGCTCGAACTACACCGAAGCCCGATCACTTCGGACCGCCTGTCACTGGCTGGCGAGCTCTCTCCGGCTCTTCCACACGAACGCGCAGTTCCACGCGACACAGCAGGCAAATCTGCGCCTCCAGCTCACGTCTCCTTCGCGACGCCTGGACTCTCCACCGACTGCAAGCTCCCGACTCCGCCATGAGCCCAGACTTCCACGCAGCTCCTTGGCTTCTGGCTTCCTCCCGACTCCCCGACCTCTCCAGACTGACAGGCCTACCGATCAACTCGAACTCGACCCAACTCGAACGCGACCCAACTCGAACGCGACCCAACTCGAACGCGACCCAACTCGAACGCGAGCTTGGCGCTCTGCTCGTCCTTTTATATGGCTGGTGAGACGCGGTTTGGCCTCCGATCCTCGACCTCTGTCCTCTGTGCGGAAAGCGGATGTGCGCGCGATCACCAAGCTTGATCCGACGAGCAAACGTCCCGCGTCGGGCCTATCTCTCTTCTTTCCAACGGGTTCACCGGTCGTCTCGTTGGGATAATAGGAATCACTTATAATTGCTTCCTTTCGAATACATAGTCTGATTTTCTTCAACTGTTTTGAAAGCCCATTTGGGTTGCATTCTGTCAGCAGCTAAATAACTAAATCAAGAATTACTGATCACAATGAACTCCTTATTTAAAATATTAAAGCTATAACGAGTAATTTTTAATGTAAATATGGCAAAAATTATAAAATAAGTAGCGGAAAAGAAGCTTGTTGCCGTTGCCTAGCAACCAGTTTCAGTGTAAGTTCCATTGTCTTGAGTCACATGATATTTTCGTTTACAGATCTTTTCCAACTGTTTTGTGATTTGTTCTGGGATATTGCCTACAAGTTGCATCAATATGCAAAGTTTCAGCTTTCTACCCCACCTTGAAGGTACTAAACAATTGTTATATCAGTGAGTGAGTGAATGAGTGAGTGAGTGAGTTATTGGCTAGAAAGAGCTTTATATATTAGATTATAGATATACAAGTAGTAGTAAAATGAGAGTTTGAAGGAAAATTGAAAAAATTAACCAATTAAACTAGAAAGCATCTGAAAATGCAAAGCCCATCTACATCCGCTTTGTATTCGGGATTCTTCTTCTGTATGCTAACCATTGCAAAAACAGGTAAAAAAAAATTGACGATTTTAGACGACCTTGACCTTTTGACCTCAAAAGAATCAGCTTCTAGCGTTTGATTAGTGAACCAATTCAGTGACCTAATATGCAAACCCTGTTCAAATTTCAAGTCAATCAGATGAAAAGTGACAATTTTATGCAACCTTGACCTTATAACTTGGGATCTAAAAAAACAATCAGCTTCCAGCTTTGATTTGTGAACCAATTCAATGACCCAATGTGCAACCTATTAAAATTTCAGGTGAATCAGATGAAAATTGACAATTTTATACAACCTTTTCCTTTGACCTTTTGATCTAAAAAAACAAAAAACAATTGGCTTCTAGCTTTTAATTGGTGATCCAACTTCGTGACCCAATATGCAAATTATTAAAATTTCAGGTCAATCAGATGAACATTGACAATTCCATGTGATATTGTTCTGTTGACCCAATTATTCATTTATATTCGTCATATTCTCATAATAAAGCTTTGTTGAAAATTTGATGATAAAAGCTCAAAAAAAAGTTACGGCCTGGACAGACACACACAAAAGTAATTACCAAACCCCATCTCCAGCTGTATGGGGGATGGGCTAACTAAAGAGTTCATGGAACACCTTACCCACACAGTGTTCAAGTATATAATTCAATTGAAATAAAATAATGATTTTAATGGTGGTATAAAAAAATTACTGAAGTTTAGCAACATTGATGCAGTCTTATGCACCACTTTACTTAACATGTCCAAGTAGTGGAAAATTTGAGGATTTTTGATAGCAATAAGAAGGCAATTTGTATTCTACAGTGTTCGACTATACAATTAAATTGAAATAAAATAAAGATTTTGAAGGTCGTTGAAAAAACAGTCGGAAGCTTTACCGCCGTTTATTTAGCGTCTTTTACACCACCTTATTTAACATGTTGGATGAGTTCTTCTAGCCGGTTTGTGTCATTTATGACGTCCTTAAAAACAGTAAGTTTCCTGTGTGGAATGATTTTCAATTTTGTTTCACTGCTTGTATTGGCAGAAAGACAGAAGAAAAATAATTATCTCGTCTTTGCACATGTGCGATCATGACGAATTCAGAGCCAAAGTACTACTAATCTGCAGGTTCGTTTTCCCATTCATGTTCCTGTTCCAATTCGTTTTCAAAATATAACATTCCTTTAAAATTAAATTGTTCCTCGATCATAAAATGACATTTATTGACAGACAAATGGATGGTCTGACAGACAGACAGAAGTGAACCAATTGCTTAACCCCACTTTTCACTTCACGTGTATGAGAAAATTAATAAAATAATTAATATGAAAAGAATTAAAGAACTTTATAGTTTAATAAAAAATTAAATAAATAGACAAACAAATAAATATTTATTTATTTAATAATAAATGACAAATATTCATTTAATTATTTTAAAGTAATTGATTAATCAAATAAACTATAAAAGCTATAAGAGAAGAGACGAATGCTTCAATCAGTTCCGGTGTAGGCTCCAGTGTCTTGGGTCATGGGACCTGATGTGTGTATGTATGTATGTGTCGGGAATCGTACCTTTTTCTATTAGCTTTGCCTTTTTAGAAGCCATTATATGTTTTTTGCAGGCTTGGTGATAATCAAAGTATACTCTTGGCTGGCTGCTTGAGAAAAGGGACAATTAGAACAGTGTATGCAGAAAAATGATTATAATTGACCTTGAGTAATTCTAAGCAGCATTGTGAGAGCAAGACTGGGGAGTGAACCGTTACACGCTCTTATCTCTACATTGTTTCACCATTCCTGTAACATAATGAGTCAACTGCTTGCAGCTGGTTAGGTTAAAAGGACAAAATGTGAGATAAACATTTGTCCAAAGGATAAAACCGAATATATAAGACGGCAATGTAACCGTCTCAGTAGTGACGGTGCCCTCCGAGCATCCTTATTGATGTTCTTGTGTTGCCGCACTCTGTGTGCACGTACCTTGATAAATGATATTAAACAGCCTTTCTCTCAAGTACAACATCTCTCCTCAAATACTTTGGTAAAGGGTGATTTTCATTTACAACATATGTATGTATGTATATATATGTAGAAAGACCCACCGACATCTTTCACCTGTGAATGGAAGGAATAGCCAATGAGCTCTCTCCTCATCGACTCCACCCAGGTGGCTAGGATTATATAAATGATTGACCCCCTCCTACATTCCTCCAGCTCAAGTAGCTGCATAAAGGAACCCCAGAAGACTTACAGAAGGTAAGCGCAAAAGCTGTTTTGAACCCTTCCCAGAGTTGCTCAACAACTACAAAGACGTTCACACACAGTACACACACGACAACCCCAATGCTGCACACCCCCTCAGCTACTGGACCGGTTTCATCACTTATTGGCGAATCATCAGGAATAGCGTAGACAGCAATACATACCAATGAGGCTCCCAAACATGCACTACGTGCAAATGACAAAAGCAGTGAATATATAAACAAAGAAAGACCCACCCACATCTCTCATCTGTGAATGGAAGGAATAGCCAATCAGCTCTCACGGAATCGACTTCACCCAGATGGCTAGGATTATATAAATGATTGAGGGAGTGTATAGCATTGGGATTCTCATGTGTGTTCTATGTGTCAACGTCTTTAAAGTTTTTGAGGAATTCTGGGAAGGGTTCGAAACAGCGTGAGTACTTACCTTGTGTACGTCTTCTTGGGTTGCTTTATGCAGCTGCTTGGGCTGGAGGAGTGTGGGAGGAGTCAATTCATATATATTATATATATATATATATATATATATATATATATATATATATATATATATCGTTTCTATATGTTATAAGCTCATTCAAACACTCACTGACTGACTCGTATTACTGTTTGGTACCTTCCTGTAACATAGCACATGGAATTTCAGCTTTTGACGGTCATCAAAGCTGATACATGGGAAAAAAATTATAGAACCATCAGAAAACATTCGTAAATAAAAATATCCAAAAATAAACACAGCCTTGTTGTGCTCACTGAAGTTGAGTGACCCGAGATAATGGGGAAGCACGGGTTGTTATTGCGAAGAGTGTGTAAGCATACCCTTCTAATTATATATACTAGTACGTGCCCGTAAAAAAAAAAAAAAAAACTTTCAACCGCGAGCAAGAACAACAACCACACAGGCCATTCTTTTGCTCTCGCGTGCCCGTACGTGCGTAGCCTGAAAGTTCGCGTATTGCAGTTACGATTATTCGCAATTTAGTTTTAATGGCCAATTATTCAATTAGCGCCAACGTATTTTGCCTTTTCGCAATGTCATCGCAAGGAAAAACACAAAGAGAAGAGAAGAGAAAAAAAATGCACGTGCAAAAAAATAATAATTTTACTTCCTGCTTCAGAGCATACCAGTTCACTCTGATGTTACCGAAATTTATGCACAGTATAATATGAAAACGATCATAACTTGGGGCATTGTGTTTATCTATAAATGCGCATAAGAAGTTGAGAAATTATTAGAATACACAAAAACATCTAAAGGTACCAAAAAAACACCTGTTGTTTAAATTTTGTCTCCTACTTGCTTATTTTCGAGCATAAGTTATCGCGTGTTTCAAATTTACTTCCTGATTCAGAGCACACCAGCTCACTCTGATGTCACCGAAATTTATGTACCGTCTAATATGAAAACGATCATAACTTGGAGCATTGTGTTTATCTATAAATGCGCATAAGAAATCGAGAAAGTATGAGAACACACGAAGTCATCACTCTCCAGAAGTCCGACGTTGTAACCCGTAATGGGGAACGCGGCTGAGCTTCCCTTCCCCCATCGGCCACGTCTACGCAGCAACATCTCTTGTCATTGGTTGGTAAATAAATGGCCATAACTTGGGAAGCTCTTGTCCGATTAATATCAAACTTTGAAAAGGCACATCCTCAGGTCCCAGCAATATATCTGGCAAGTTTCAATTAGATCGGACCAGTGGTTGTCGAGAAACAGCGGTCCAGGCAGACACACACACACACACACACACACACACACACACACACCACACACACACACACACACACACACAGATTGCTGGAATTATAGATAGATATATTGTTATGGCCACGGATACCTAGTGTATTATATGAGGGGCTTAATCCCCATTTCTCCTTGGAAGAGCCGGACCTGGGGCCACCGCTCACAATTAATGTCATGGTGTGGTTGGTTGCTTTACAACCAAGAACGCCAATCAGATAACCATGAGTTCCAGTGTCCACCGTCTAATTTGCCGTTTAACTAGAGGTCACGTGGTTTCCTGAATGGGAACGTACCCTCGGCAAAGCACAAATCTTATCTTGATTAGATATTATTTAGGGCGGCCGAGCGTTTACCGCTGGTGTGTGCTGACTATGACAGGTTAATTAGTTTGGTAATTACCTCCCAGTCTGTCTACATTCGGACAATGCTGGATCAATGGAAGGAATGGACAAACACAGACAGGTTGAAACGTCAACAAAGGAATTTATGAATACGGAAAAATAAACAAACAGGACATTTTATTTCCTTGTGGTGAACATAGGTAAATTCAAATCAATCAAAATAATCTCAAGCAAATAATAAGCAAATAATAATCTCAAGCAAATAATAATCTCAAGCAAATAAAAATCGAAATAACTGGATATTAGCTTCTGAAGTTTGAGAAACAAAGTCCTCAGCAACGTATACCAGCAATAGTTTCTCAAACCTCAGAAGCTAATATCCGGTTATTTCGATTTTCCCCAAAATGTGTGTTGTAAAACTTCATCGTAAGATATCTCGGTCAGTTTGTGACAGACCACCATGTACAATACACCGTTGTGAAGCTCATTTAATAGGCTTTCAAATAAACCCAATAACTCAATATTGAATTGTTTTGCGACTTCCGACTGGTTTTGTACTGGGGGGTCATATATACAGTATAACACACACACAACACACACACACACACACACACACACACACACACACACACACACACACACACACACACACACACACACACACACACACACACACGAGGTGTGTTCAAAAATATCCAACCTTAATTTTTTGTGCGTAAACGAATGAAGCTAGGGAGGCGTGGTTTGGTGCAAGTGTGTAGGCGATCCTAATCCGTATGCGTGAATATTTTCCCGCCTGCAGAAGCCGTCAGTTGCCGACAGACTGCCAATGAGTGAGGAAGTGTAAGTGAGCGCCGTCGGATTTTCGTTTTTTGACAAAATGACGGAAAACTTGAACAACGCTACTGCATCAAATTTTGTGTAAAGCTTGGCGATTCCCAAGTGGAAACGATCCGCAAGATTCAACAGGCCTTCGGGAACATAGCAATGGGCACCACAGAGATAAAAGAGTGGTACAACCGCTTCAAAGATGGTCGCACATCAGTGGAAAGTGAAGCACGTTCTGGTAGGCCCTCAACATCCCGAAATGAGATCGTCATTGACCAAGTGAGGACCCTGCTGATGCAGGATCGTCGAATCACAATCAGATAACTTGCAGACGAGCGGGCGTCAGCATGGATCCGTTCATTCATTGTGACTGAGGATTTGGGCTTAAGGAGAATCTCAGCGAAGTTCGTGCCAAAGCTGCTAACGATCGAGCAGAAGCAACTCCGTTTGGGATCGCACAGGACATGCTGGAGACTGTGAACAGCAATCCCAGCTTCTTCAACACAGTGATCACTGCGATGAGACCACAGTGATCCGTCATTTTGTCAAAAAACGAAAACCGACGGAACTCACTTACACTTCCTCACTCATCGGCGTCTGTCGGCGACTGATAGCTTCTGCAGGCGGAAAATATTACGCATACAGATTAGGATCGCCTACATACGTGCACCAACTACGCCTCCTTAGCTTCATTTTTTGCTCACGAAAAATTAAGTTGGATACTTTTGAACACAGCTCGTATATATATATATATATATATACAGGAAATACACACACACACATACATATATATATAATATATAATATACAGTATATACACACACACATATATTATATATATATATTATATATATATAATATATATATATATGTATATATATATATCTTTTCTTTTCAGCTGCTCCCGTTAGGGTCGCCACAGCGGATCAACCGTCTCCATTTCGCTCTATCCTCCACATCTTCATTGACACTCCAACCACCCGCATGTCTGCCCTCACCGCATCCATGAACCTCTTCTTTGGCCTTCCTCTTCATCTTCAGCATCCTTCTCCGATATACTCCGCTTCCCTCCTGTGCATATGTCCAAAATCATCTCAATCTCGCCTCTCTCACTTTGTCTTCAAACCATCCAACCTGCGCAGTCATCTCTCTCTG
>CM068952.1:199183854-199210418 GCA_035128595.1 Eptatretus atami
TGTGTATATTATGTTGTGTGTGTTGTGTAGTGTGTATTATATATATAAAAATATAATATTAGGTTGAGTATATATATAGTAATATATATATATATATATTATATAATATATATATTAAATAATATAAACTAAGTAGGTGAGAAACAGAGGTGATGATTTGTAGAGAATATGGGTTTTGCCAGGAAAGAGCACCATGATGTGATTTTGCTTGAGAATGTTGATGAGAGAGTATAGGAAGGCAGAAGGAGTTACATTGGTGGGTTTGTGGATTTAGAGAAAGCTTATGAAGGTGTGCCAACGAGAGAGTTGTGGCATTGTATGAGGAAGTGTGGCAGTAGCGTAGAGAAGTATGTGAGGATTGGCAGGATATGTAGTGAGGGTGTGAACAGCGGTGAGGTGTGGTAAGGAATGAGGACGGGCTTTAAGTAAGTGGGGATGCACAAGATCGATCTGAGTTACATGTTTGCAATGGTGATGGAAGGTTGACGGACGGATCAGAGCTGGAGTCCATGGTATACAGAGTTGCGGGATGAATCATATTCTGTAGGCGAAAGGTAGGCGAGGAGGCTGAGCAGCCTTGAGTGGTGGAGGTAGACTGAGAGAAGGGGAATCATCATAGTCGTTAAGGAGTAGACAGGAGTATCATGTGGTAATGAGAGGGGGGTGGTGGTATGGTGCGGTTGAAGGAGTTGAGGTGGGGAAGGTGGTTGGGTTTAAATACTTGGGATCACTGTCAAATAACGGGAGTGTGAGAGAGAAGTGAAAAAGAAGTGCGGTAAAAAAAAAAATCAGGATGGAGTGGGGTGGATAGAGTTGCAGGAGTTGATTTGTGAAGAAGGTAATGCAGAGTTAAGGGGAAAGTATATAAGACGGTAGTGAGACAGCTATGTCTATGTTTGTAGCGGGGCACTAAAAAGACAGACGAAGCGAGCGGAGTGGAGAGTTAAAGATGCTGGATCTCGTGAGTGAATAGGATGGAAGGATAAGGAATGATTAATTAGAGGAGATGCGCAGGTTGGATGGTTTTGAAGACAAAGTGAGAGAGGCGAGATTGAGATGACTTTGGACATATGCAAGGAGGGAGCTGGAGTATGATCGGGAAGAAGGATGGGGAAGAATGAAGAGGAAGGCAAAGAATAGTTATGATCGTGATGGCAGAATGGGGTGGTTGAGTGTCAATGAAGAAATGTGGAGGATAGAGCGAAATGGAGACGGTGATCGCTGTGGCGACCCTAACGGAGCAGCTGAAAGAAAAAGATATATATATATACTATATTATATAATATATATTATACATATATATATATAATATATATGTGTGTGTATCTGTTATATATATATTATATATATGTTTGTGTGTGTGTATTTCCTGTATATTTATATATGATATATTATAAGTGTGTTTCAAAAAGTAAATCAACTTAATTTTTCGTGAGGAAACAAATGAAGTAAGGAGGCGTAGTTGGGTGCGTATGTAGGGATCCTAATCCTGTAATGCGTGAATATTTTCGCGCTGCAGAGTATAGTCGCCGACAGACAGCCGATGAAGTGAGGAAGTGTAAGTGAGTTCGTGGATTTCGTTTTGACAATGAGATAACTGTGGTCTCATCCCAGTGATCTGTGTTGAGAAGCTAGGGATTGCTGTTCAGCAGTCTCCAGCATGTCCGTGCATCATCGCAAACGGAGTTGCTTCTGGCTGTCGTTAGACAGTTGGCAAATGCTGAGATTATCTTAAGCCGCAAATATCGTCACAATTGAATGCAAGGATAATGCTGACCCGTCGTCTGAAGTTATCTGTTGTGATGTTCGACGATCTGAATGCAGCAGGTCCTCCTTGGTCATGAGATCTCATTTGCGGGATGTTGAGGCCTAACCAGAACGTGCTTACTTTCACTGATGATGCGACACTTGAACGGTTGTACCAACCTTTTATCTCATGTGGTGCCGATTGCTATGTTCCGAGGCTGTTGAATCTTGCGGATCGTTCATGGATGCAAGCTTTAACAAATTTGATGGGGCAGTGCGTTGTTCAGTTTTTTCGTCATTTTGTCAAAATACGAAAATCGACGGCGTCATTACACTCCTCACTCATGATGGACCTGGCAACTGGACAGGCTTTGGGCAGGCGGGAAAATATACGCAAGGATTAGGATCGCCTAAGAACTTGCAACAACACGCCTCCTAGCTTATTCGTTTACGAAAAATTAATGGTTGGAATTTTTGAACGACATGTGTGTGTGTGGTGTGTGTGTGTGTTGTGTGTGTGGTGTGTGTGTGTGTGTGTGTGTTGTGTGTGTGTGTGGTGTGTGTGTGTGTGTGTTATATGTATTATGACCCTCAGAGAAAAGTCGGGAAGTCGCAAATTCAATATTGAGTTTATGGGTTTATTTGAAACTATTAATGAGCTTCAAAGGTGTCATTGTACATGTGGTCTGTCAAATGACTGAGATATCTACGATGCAGTTTTAAAACACACTTTTGGGAACTCAGAATAACGGATATAGTTTGGGTTTGAGAAACTATTGCTGGTATAGCGTGCTGAGGATTGGTTTTTCAAACTTAGAGCTATATCCAGTTTATTTGCGATTTTTATTTGTTGCATTTTATTTGTTGAGATTTATTATTTGCTTATTTTGCTTGAGCTATTTTGATTGATTTGAATTACCTATGGTTACACAAGGAATAATGTCTGTTGTTTATTTTTCCGAATTTCATAAATTCCTTTGTTGAGTTTCAACCGTGTCTGTGTTTGTCATTTCTCATTTGATTTCAGCATTGTCCGAATGTAGACAGCGGGAGTAATTACAAACTAATTAATGTCATAGTCAGCACACACAGCGGTAAAGGCGGCAGCTAAATAATATTAATAAGATAAAGGATTTGTGGTTTGCAGAGGGTAGTTCCATTCAGGAAACAAAGTGATCAGTTAAACGGCAATTAGATGGTGGACACTGGAATCATGTTATCCTGATTGCGTCTTGGTTGTAGAAGACCACCACATGAATTATTGTGAGGCCGTGGCCATCAGGTGGCCTTCAAGGAGAAATGGGGATTAAGCCTCATTAATACACTAGTATGTGGCATAACCATAATATATCTTAATTCAGCTAATCTGTGGTTTGTTGGGTGGTTGGGGGTGGGGTGTGTGTGTGTGTGTGTGTGTGTGTGTGTGTGTGTGTGTGTGTGTGTGGTGTGTGTATGTGTGTCTGCGACGGCTGTTCTCGACAACCACTGGTCCGTCTAATTGAAACTTGCAGATAATGTGGACTGAGGTTGCTTTTAAAAGTTTGATATTAATGCACAAGAGCTTCCAAGTATGGCATTATTTAGCAACGCAATGACAGAGAGTTGCTGCGTAGACGTGGCGATGGGGAGGGAAGCTCTGCCGCGTTCCCCATTACGGTACATACGTGGATTCTGGAGAGTGATATCGTGTGTTCCATATTTCCCGATTCTTAATGCGCATGTTATAGATAAACACTGCCCAAGTTATATCAGTTTCATAATAGACCGGTACTAAATTTTCGGTGACATCAGAGGAGCTGGTGTGCTTGAATCAGGATAAATTGAAACACGCGATTATTATGTCGAATAGGCAAGTAGGAGCAAATTAACACAGGGTTTTTTGGTACTTTAATGTTTTTGTGTATTTAATAATTTCTTTCAACTTCTTATGCGCATTTAAGATTACACAAGCTTCAATTATAATCGTTTAATATTATAACATGTGATATTCGTAACATAGAGTGAACTGGTATGCTCTGAGCAGAATAAATATTTTATTTTTTTGCAGTGCATTTTTTTTTCTTTTTATTTGTGTTTTTCCATTGCGATGAATTGCGAAAAGGGCAAATATACGTTGGCCTACTTGAATAATTGGGCATAACTAATTGCGAATAATCGTAACTGATATAACCGACTTTCAGGCTAGCCTGTAGGCACGCGAGAGCAAAAGAATGGCTGTGTGTTGTGTTTCTGCTCGGGTTTGCAAGTTTTTTTTTTTTTTTTTTGCGGGCAGTACTAAGTATAATATAATTAAGAAGGGATGCTTACACATTTGCAATAAAACCCCGTGTTCACATGTATCTCGGGTCACTCAGACGTAGATGAGAACCCAAAAGGTGTGTTTATTTTTTGAATTTTTATTTAGATGTTTTCTGATAGTTTATTTTTTTTCCATGTATCAGTTGATGAGGCAGAAGCTGAAATTCCATGTGCTATGTACGCAGGAAGGTAGCACAGTAATAATCCGAGTCGTCAGTGAGTGGTTTGAATGAGCTTTACTATATAAGAAAACGATATATATTATATTAATATATATATTATTATTATATATATATTATATATGATTGACCATCCACACTCCTCAGCCAAGAGCTGGCATAAAGCAACCAAGAGAGTACCAGGAGTACTTCAGCTGTTTCAACCCTCCAGATTCTCATAAAAACTATAAGATTGACCAGAGAAACACTGAGAATCCAATGCTTAATGTGCCTCAATCATTTATAAACTAGCATTGTGAACGGTTCCGTGAGAGATAGATTGGCTATTCTTCCATTCAATCAGATGAGAGATGTGGGTGGGTTCTTCTTTGTTTATATATTTCACTGCTTTGTCATTTGGCACGTAGTGCATGTTGGGAGCCTCATTGTATGTATTGCTTCTACGCTATTCCTGATGATTCGCCAATAAGTGATGAACGGTCCAGTAGCTGAGGGGGTGTGCACATTGGGGTTGTCGGTGTGTAGCTGTGTTGAAGTCTTTGTAGTTGTTGAGCAATCTGGGAGCGGTTCAAACAGCTTTCGCTTACTGTCTGTAAGTCTTCTGGGGTTCATTATGCAGGTACTTGAGTGGAGGAATTAGGAGGGGGTCAATCATTTATATATCTAGCACTGGCTTGAGTCGATGAGAGAGAGTTCAATTGGCTTTCTTCCATTTAAGGTGAAAAGATGTCGTGGTCTTCTACATATTATATATATTATATTATTATATATATATATATATATATATTATAATACATACTATGTAAATGAAAATCACTTAGCAGATTTGGAGAGATGTTTGTCTTGATAAGAAAGGTCTGTTTAATTATTTATCAAGGTACGTGCACAGAGTCGGAACAAAAGAACATCATATAAGGATGCTCGGAGGGACCGTCACTATGAGACGTTAATTGCCGTCTTATATATTCGTTTTTCCTGGATCAAATGTTTATCTCTAATTTTGTCCTTTTAACTAACCAGCTCAAGCAGTTGACTCATTGTACAGGATGGTGAAACAATGTAGAGAAAGGCGTGTGGTTCACCAGTTTGCTCAACAAGCTGATTAGCAATTACTCAGGTAATTAAAATTCATTTTTTCTGCAACACTGTTTAATTGTCCTTTCTCAAGCAGCCAGCAGAGTATACTTTGATTATCACACAAGCCGGCAAAAACATATTATGGCTTCTAAAAGGAGCTATAGAAAAAGGTACGATTCCCGACACTATACTACATACCCATCAGGTCCGATGACAAGACATGGATGCCTACCCGGAATGATTGAGTATCGTCTTTCTCTTAAGTTTTATATTTATTTGATTATGAATTACTTTAAAATATTATGATTTTGTCATTTATTATTAATAAAAATATTTTTTGTTTGTCTATTTATTTAATTTTTTATATTAACTATAAGTTCTTTAATTCTTTTCATATTATTAATTTATATATTTTCTCATAGCGGAAGGAAAAGTGGGGTTAAGCATTGGTTATTTGTCTTTCTGTCAGATCATGCCATTTGTTGTAATAAATGTCATTATGAATCGGGACATTTAATTTTAAAGGAATGTTATATTTTGAAACGAATTGGAACAGAAACATGAATGGGAAAACAATCTGCGATAGTAGTTACTTGGCTCTGATTGTCATGATGCACATGTGGGCAAAGACGAGATAATCTTTTTTTTTGTGCTTTCTGCAAGGAGTGAACAATTGATAACTATTCAACAGGAAATTTACTGTTTTAAGGACGTCATAATGCAAAACGGTAGAGAACTCATCAACATGTTAATAAGGTGGTGTAAAGATCGCTAAAATAACGCGGCAAGCTCGACTGGTTTTTCAACGACCTTCAATCTTTATTTAATTTCATTAATTGTATAGTGAACTGTAGAATAAATTGGCTTTTATTGCATCAAATCTCAATTTTACTACTTGATGTTTAGTAAAGTGGTGCATAAGATGATAATGTTGCTAAACTCAGTATTTTTTTTATAACATTAAAATCATTATTTATTCAATTGTTATATACTTGAACACTGGTGGGTAAGGGTTCATGAGCTCTTAGTTACGCCATCCCATAAGTGGAGATGGGTTTGGTAATCACTTGTGTGTGTTGTCGCGTAACTTTTTTTTGAGCTTTTAATCAAATTTTAACAAAGTTAATATGAGAATGAGATATAAAAAATATATATATATATATACACACACCACACATATATATTATATATACAGTATATACACACACATATATATACATTGATACAGTTCTAGGAACTGTATGCATACAAACATACAGTTGTCCCGAAGTCAGTTATTCCATTAAGTATATGTGTAGATTGAACCCCTCCTTGTGTGTAGTAGGAAGACACTTGGGTGCGTTGTGATGTTTTTTTTTTAGTTAGATTAATGAATCATTTATCCTATCCACAACGACCCTACGGTACCCCTCTGCCGCTCACATACTTCCATCTCGCTGCTGCTCTCGGCATGAGCTGAACAAGCGTCATGTTGCGCCTACTCACTGACCGGTGACTCGCTTCCCGAGGCAGATCTTTGTGTAGTTGCTTTTTGGCGAATCTGAACACGCGGAGTGTGCGCGCTTCCGGTATGGCCGAAACCCCGATCAGAAATTGGCGCCCCATGAAGCCCCGTCCAATCAGGCGAACAGTGAACGTTGGCTTCACGCAGGCTCTCCCGCGGCTGAGAGTCGATACGGTTTCGTTGGGTTGAGTGCTGAGAGAGTCGGGGCATTCCTGCTGAGAGGGTGAGCGAAGTGAGTGGAAAGTGAGTCGTATGGTGAGCTGGAAAGTGAGTTCGTCTGGTGAAGCTGGAAAGTGAGTTGGCTTGTAGTGAGCTGGAAACACCTGATCCCGCCTCGGACTCCGCTTACTCGACCTGGGCTCTTTCGAGACACGGTCTCCACGCGAGCGGGCTGTGGACGCGAGCCGCACGACCATTGACAGGTGCCGCACGCACGGAGCACCCCTCCCTCCAACGTTCAGATTCGAGAGAACCTGCAATCTCAGCTCCCCCCTCTCTGGCTGCGGGGGCCTTTTGCCAAACATCTGGGTTTCTTTCGTCTGAGTGTGTGGTGTGCGCCGTCTTTAGTGGAACTGCATAAGGTTTTTTATTTGATCATTGTAAATCTTGCCTGTTGTAATTCCCACTTAAGTCTGCTCTGTGTCTTTCTTTTGTAAGTGCTTGTAAATAAATTATTGCAGAAATGTTCCCAGTGTCGCTTCTGTCTTTTCTTTCATTGGTCCAGCATGGTTCGGATCTTGAGGTTGCGCAGGTCCTTTTCTCCCTGATAATTATCCCGTTCATTCTAGCGGTAGTCCTTTGGTAGTTTCACTCGGGCTGCATCCGAACTGGAAAGGTAGTTGTAGTTGGTCGAGTGATCTGGTTCGGGGTTAAAGACGTACCTGAGGGCGTGGTTCCCGGTAGACGACACCACATGGTTTAATAGGTAAATTGGTTCTAGACAAAAGATCCTACACTACGCAGTGGAGGTATTGGCGTCCACGTCGGTTTAAGCGACGCCACCGTGTCGCGGAATTTATGCGTGAGCGACGGCCTAATCAATCCGGGAGTCTGATGGGAGACGACGTAACTTCCCGAATCCCCAACCTCACGGTTGTTCTCGCCACTGGGACGGCACGGCGCGACAACAATATCAAACACATCTATACATATACATATGTGTATGTGTATATATAATATATATATATATATATATATATTTATATATAATAATAATATATATATATATATTGTTACAAGCTGTGGAAAGTTCACAGAGCACCATATAGGTCCTTAGATCAGTTATGCTGATAAGTTTTGTGGTTTCAGAAAGATTTCCTCCACCGTTGTCTAATGGAAATTATTCGTGTCACCCGGGCTGTGACATCTTGAGTTAGCCGATTTTTTTTTACTATCGTTATTTTGGACCACCACAACGCCAAACCACGCAACCACCTTCTCGCATCACGCCACCACCAACGCACCTCTCGGCACAACCAGCCTTCACAACAACGACATCTCCTCACCATCTCCAAACTGATCGCCCCCCCAAATAAAAAAAAACCTCCCAAACCATGAACAACATCGCCTCAACTTCATCTGCCGAAACGTTGCTTGAGAGAGTGCCGCTATCTTTGCGCCCGGCAACGGTGGAGATCGCTGCAAATAACGTGGTGGTTTCCTTGTTCCAGCGAACGGTGATTTCTGCCATCACGTTCGCTCTCCCTTACGGTTGGTGATTTCTACCACACGTCCGGCATGCTCCAAGCTTCGCCTCCGAGATTCGGATCAAGAGAGAGAAAGGGGCGGAGCGCAGCGGGGGGTCGAAGGGTTGAAGGTTTCGGAGAGCGGAGGTCAAAAATCTCGTCTCTCGGGCCCTATAAAAGGGCGAGCGGAACGCAAGCGCAGTGAGCCTGGAGAGTTTGAGGAAGCTGCGTGGAAGTGCTGGAGCCCGCAGCCTGCAGTGCTGATAAGCTGAGGAGAGCGGAGGAGGCACGAACTAGGAGCGCGGCTAAGCCTGCTGTGGGCGCAACGGAGCTGCGCATCTCAAGTGCAGAAGGTGGGAGATGAGCCGGAAGAGAGCTTCGCCAGCAGCGCCACGACGGTCTGAGGTGATGCAGGGCTTCGGGAACAGCGTCCGAGCAGTGGTTGAGGGACGGACGGGTTCTTAGCAGAGCATCACTTCTAGAAGATGCAAAGACCTGTTCGTTTACTCTCAGGCGTTTTGCTGGCTGGGGCCCGAATTACTCGGCTGCTTGCGAGGCCTGGCTAACCATGGCTAACCCTAAAGCTGCGTGGAGTACGGGACGGTCACGGAATGGCCCAGCGCGAATCCCCACCAGGGGAAGGTAACTGCGGGGCAGATCTCGTGAGCTCCTTCGGTCCGGCCAAGTTCCAGCGTTATAAAGAACCTGAGAGGTCCAGTCTACCTCGTTGTCTTTGAGGGGGTTTTTCGCTTGCTTTTTTCTTTGTGTGGTAAGTTGTGGCGCCGAGTTCCGTCAAGTAAATACTGTATAAGTGAACTGTACATAATCAGATAAGACGGTATTAGCTCCTTTGAATTGGCATGTGGTGTGTTTTGTATTGATTGCATAACCTGTGTACGTGCATGCCCTGTTTATGTGTGCGGTTTGTGAATAAATGTGCTTGTTTAAATGTAACTTGTTCGTCGCGTCATTTCCCTTAATGAGCTTCCATATTGCATTTCGGAACTAATCAGCGGGCTTTTTGGATAGCCATAATAGGATGCGGGTCCAGCGACGTCTCACGATAATCCATCGCATCGGTTATCCGCAAAACGGAGCGAGCTGCCTTAAGGCGGCTCGTGTCCAAGCAGGCTCGTTGAGGTACAATCTCTCGTAATCTACCTGCGCGAATACTTAGGTAAATCGATTAATTTGGTGATCAGACCCTGTAGTCGCGGGGTAGAGTGTGGACAAGGTTGTGGGTGTGCTTGAGCATCCCGTGACTTGTTTTCGGGCGTTGTTTACGCGGAAGTCGCGACTGAAATTGTCCGTCCGGTGCGCGTACGGCCCCCCCCCGCGATTTGGCTAAAGCGAGCTTGTCCGCACAGCCGGTGGGGGGCGAGAAATCGTAACACTATATATAATATAGTATATATATATATATTATATATATATATATATATATATATATATATATATTTATGAAGGCCGTATGAGGCCGGCTCCGGAGGGGTGATGTAAGCGACATTTTTTTAAATGATTGATGATGATAGGCTCGGATGATAGGGGAGGGTTAAAATAGTGCTATATGGCATTAACTCTCCAAAATGGCTGATGTCGCCCTTACATCAACTCTCCTAACGGCGGCGCTTTAATATTTATATAATAATATATATACATAGTACATCCTGCGCGCTGCAGGTGATGGAGGGCACAAATCACTCCCAGGGGTGAAGAGCACGAAACAACTCGTTCAGGGTGATGGAGCATGAAATCACTCGCTCTGAATGACCTGGAGGGCAAAAACATCCGCGCGAGTTTCAATACGATTCATTCAGGACGTAGCACGGTACTATTATCGACTGCAAGGCGTTCGGCAGTGCTTAAGCACTCATGCAAGCACTCCAATTAAATGGTTGAATAAGAACGGTTGGCCAGGCTTTCGCTTACATATCATTTAGGATCCGTACCTTTTTGAAGCCGGTCTTCACCATGCATGCAGCAGGTATGACATAAAATTAATTAAGTTGCAAATAATGGTTTGTCTACAAAGAGTTGCAGCTGAATGCAGAACAACGCCTGGAGACATATAAAGTTTCAATCGCGCCATGAAATAAACATTGCAAGTTAATTCCACCATCTTGCCTGCTCACTGTGCACGCATCACGTGGTACATGCGGTTTCGGATCGCGTGCAAACGTTAACTTTACTTTAAAACGTCTGTTTTTTCACCAGATTTGCTTTGAATCAAACTGAGGCACCTTGCAACATCTCCAAAATATATATATAGATCTAGCAGACACTATGGATTGGCAGCCCTCCCCCCCCCCGGGGAACAGGGCACAAGGTCAAACAGGGTTGCATTCAATCATTTAGCTCAATGAAGCCTAGTTAATTTTTGGCACGTTCCTCAATTTTTGTATTCCACTCAATGTAATTCTCCAAAAAGTAGAAAAAGATAAGTTTAATGCTTTGGAATTTTATATTTTTACTTTGTATCTTTGGAAAAGGAGGGAACATAGCCTAGCTCACTTCAAGTAAATAGGAATATCGGCTTTTAGTTATGAGACTCATTATTTTTTAAATGGATCAGATTTCAGCAACAGATTTTGACACTTATGTAGTCCTGGACGATATCGATCCTCAAACCAAAATAATATTTTGATGATTGCATTAATTAGTCCGAGAGAGTATATCATGGGAAATTCTATCATATAATGCATGAAATCGTTCCAAGCTCTTAATTTGAAACACTCTTGTACTTACAAAAATGATGTATACAGCAATTTGTAGCTATGATGAGTGACGAAAGTGAAAAAAAACAACTTCATCGTGAAGAAATATTGCGGCCTGTTTCCAAGTCAAGGCATGGTTGAAGCATGGCCAAAAAAACATGGCAGCTTCAGACGCCCAGCGAGGTTACCCATGGAAACGCCTTCATATATGAAGACGAGAGAGAGAGAGAGAAGAGAGAGAGAGAGAGAGAGAGAGAGAGAGAGGAGAGAGAGAGAGAGAGAGAGAGAGAGAGACGTGGGGCCGAGCTCGCCCTGATGAAGATATAATTAAATAAGGCCATTAATTATCTTAAAAGGGGTGTTTTAATTAACCCAAACCCAATTTTCACACTGGACGTTCCTTGGAGTTTTCCTTTTGTCATGTAATTAAAAGTTTCGGCTGCTAGGTTTTTATGGTTTTGGAGTTATGCAGGACACACACATACACACACAGCTATTATTAGTGTATATATATATATTATATGTTATATATATATATTATATATATATATATATATATCTAATACAAGGTGGGGCATTTCTGTCTGACACATTTGCAATCTTTCTAGACGGAAAGCAAGTGTTGGCATAAAGTAATTATTGTTTTCTTTGTTTTACAGATAATACTTTGAAAGTTTTTAATGATGGAGCCCTTTAAATGCAATGAGCATCTAAAAAAAAAAAATTTGAAATGCAATGAGCAATGCCATTTCACAACAAAGGTCATCATGACCGATGAAGCAACACTTTGATTTGGCAGATTTAACTCCACCAGATTTCTTCCCTATGGGGATTTTCTGAAGGGAAAGTTTAATCGGAACATCCTAACATCAAATCGATGAATTGAAGGCAAACATCACTGCAACCATCTGCTCTACTTGATCAAGAGAAATTGCTTGCGTAATGAACAATAGTGATGATCCAACTGTCGTGAATGCACGAATTCGAAAGGTTCCCATTTGGTGCGATGTAATTTTTAAGAAATAAAGAATCAAATTTATTTTAAAACTTGAAGTATGTGCCTATTTTGTATAGAAATTTTATTGTAATTTGTTTTAAGAAACAAAAAAGTTATAAGGATAGTAAAACCATCAGATATAAATGCCCCACCCTGTATATCTATATATATATATATAATAAATATATATTATAATATATATATATATATATATATATATTATATATGTATATACATACACACGCTGTGTAAGGCTGGGTCATAAGTAAGTCCCAATGGGAAATTTTTTATCTGTTGTGTTATGTTGTTTTCAGATAACTACTGCCAGATGGCTGCCCAATGACACATAAACCGTAGGAAAAAAGTGGGAACTTTTGTGGGGCTATTTAAAGGCACGCATGGCATGAAGAACGACGCGAAAACTTTCGAAGCGAGCACAACATAAGTGCAATGCATCCACACCACAAAACCTCCAGCCTGTGAGAGAGCAGCTTTGTCTGTCGTATTCGAGAATACACCTGGAGTGTATTCAAGACAGAGAGACAGCTTGTCTTGTCTTAACACCTTGAGTCGAGAACATTTGTTCTCGATCCAGGGAGCCGCAATTTGAACACATGGTAAGATGGTAAAAATTAAAAACCCTATTGGACGATTCAGCTCTGTTATATATACAAGGGCTCCTTGGGGGGGAGGGGGATTAATCCAGTGCTGTTCGCTAGGTGAGCTTCTCCTTCCGGTGGTGGTTTTTGGATGTGTTGGACATTGAAAATGAGAGTTATTGGTTTCAATGTGGTTATCTTTGTGTGTGGGCAGCAGCAGCACTGTCTGACCCCACCTCCGCAATATACACATTAAAGGGTTCTTTGGTGTCCTAAAACGGATTGTCAAGGACAACATGTGTGGTAGCTTTAAAATCTTGCCCAGATTTCTGAAGTACCTTACACCCAATATTTGGGGCCCTATGTGCTAACGGAGTTCGCTGTGGAAAATAACGTACAAAAGCGCTTAAACAAATATTTCATCAATGTTTAGTAGATAAGACAATTTTACTTCTGGGACATTTAAACGCCGAGAATATTTCAGTAAGAGCTTAGTTAAGTGATACATGTTTGATGTGGAATCATTTATACTTGTGTTGTAAAATTCCTCTAAAGGATTGTTTCGCAGGAGAAGAGGTTTGGCTGATATGTTCAGTTATGTGGTATACTGGCCTAACACAGGTGCAAGACTATCGGTTTCAGAAGACATCTTATGTGAAGGTAGTTTAATGATTGGTGAAGGTGCTACTATGGAGAGAGAAAGTTTAACCTGCAGGTAATGCAGAACTTGATCAAGTGTATTCACACTGGCATGATGTAGGCATCTAATTTCAAACAAAAAGGTTCAGAAGGAAGGTACGTACAATTAAACATATTATTTAGTAGTGATGTCCTTCTAACTGTTGGCTGATGGCTGGATGAACTCCTGAATGCAGGACCAGGTTGCAGTCTTACCACATAATCGACCGTTCCTGTATAATTTCCACTGTGCAGCTTCTCCTTTGTCGATCATAGTGCAGTCAATTGATGTTTCAATATCACAACACGCAAGCTTGCCAAACCAACTTTGGATATTGCTCATGAACATGGAGAGCACGAGAACAAAGTGTTTCTTGAGAAAGTTTTTTTTGTAGATCATAGTGGAGGCTCTTGTAAGAGCTTGTATAAGTACAATGAACAGAATCGCGACAGAACAGGACAAAAGGAACAGTTGAGAGAGTTGGTGGATGGAAAAATTGTGGCTGCCAAATTTGAGTTGGTGATGGTACGTCTTAGAGAAAGTTGAGTTTATGATGGAACAATGTCCTTGAGAAATATTCAAGTTTATATATCGATATAATAAAATATCAGTGTGTGGTCAGTTTAGTGAGTCAGTTGCATGCTCCTCGCCATAATCCAAAACTATAAACCCAACAGCCCCAAACATTTCATGCATATAAACGGAACTCTCAAGGTAGTGGAGGACTGAAAATGGGGTTGGTTTTGGGTGAATTTAAAACCACCCTATTTGAGATAATTGATGGCCTTATTTTTACATCTTTATCATGGTTTCCATCATCGTCAGCCCGCTTTAACAACGCAGTCTCTCCCTCGCTGGGGTCTCAATTCGCCGTTTTTTTGGGGCCCTGCTCAACAATATCTCGACTTGGAACAGACCACAAAGTTTTCTGTTTCTTGCATAAATATTATTGAATGCCTGATGTTCATACTCACAAATTGTTGGACTACATCGCAAAGCTTA
Organism: Eptatretus atami; assembly: GCA_035128595.1. Classification (NCBI taxonomy): domain Eukaryota; kingdom Metazoa; phylum Chordata; class Myxini; order Myxiniformes; family Myxinidae; genus Eptatretus; species Eptatretus atami. The sequence continues at coordinate 199,198,335 of CM068952.1, forward strand.
TAAAATGCCCCAGAGAAGCCAGGGTTTATGGCTTTATTTTCAATCTTTCCGCAAATGCGATAACTTCGAGACATCTCTTAACCTGAGCCGAATTTCACAAAATTTAAACTGCGGTGAGCTAAGCACAGTTCCTAGCAGCCTGAAACTTTTCATGCATACTAAGGGAACTCCAAGGGAGTGAATGAAATGAAAATTGGGTGTTTGGTAAAGTTTAAACACCTCTTTTGAAGAGACCCCTTACCCTTGTCAGCCCACATTAACTCCCCGCAAAATTGGGTCTAATCCACCATTTTGTTTCAGCCAAATAGTCCAACATAGCAGGCCACTGGTGTAACATTCTGGAAGACTGACAACAGCGTCTTCCGATCATTAAATTGAAGGAACACAAAGGTACATTGATTACAACTCATGTCAGAGGAAACGAGGTAATGCACGATTTTGTTTGCATAAGAGCGATCGTGGCAGCGGTCTAATATACAGCGGTCTAAATTAAAACTACGTCTCAAATAATAATGCAGAGGAAAGAAAACAGGGTCTTGAATAAATAAATAAAACTTTAGGTTTTCGCGCCGAGCTTTTCAAGTGCTTATAAACAAACCGATGGCATGTAACTGACATGTTATGTGAATGTAAGATAAAGCATTAAGAGGCGATGAAAATCGCTTTTGGTAATTAATTAGTCCGGGAGGGCCGGGGTAAATTTTCCCAAGAGATATTTACCGTGTACTGTCACTTTGAAGAAGTTACGTACAGTACACTTTTGAAATGTACATGTAAACTTTTGTACACTCAACATCACGTCTGAGTTTAAGTACATTAAAAAAAAAATTCAAACAACACATTGAAAACCGAACAAGGTAATGTTTTCATTCCACCAAAAATATAGTCATAATTATTTGAGTCCTTTCATCTTTTTTTTTTTTTTAAAACTGTCCTTTTTATTGGCGTTCTTGTATGTACTGGTATGTTGGCGGTGTCCAGGGGTGTTTAGTTACCAAAGCAGCTAGCTAGCGCTTGCCAACCAGCTGTTCTTATCAATGGTTTCAAATGAATGCTTGCTTGACGTGCTTAAGCCACCTGGCGAGCAACTCGATAGAAAATTTGGTAACTGAACACACCCCAAACTCATTACAATCTTTAGATGTATTATCTTACATTTTTAGACTTCTTTAGATTAATTGTCCCTCAGGGGGCAGATTTTGACACAACACGTGGCCAAGTTAGAGGTGACGAGGTAGAAATTGAGTTGGTAGGAATCGAGAGCGGGTTTTATTTAATATTTTCTTTTTTCTCAAATGTGCGTTAAAAATGCTTTATTCACTGTTGGTAACACAAATGTGGTAATCAGATGTGACAAATATCTGGTTATCAAGACGTAACACAATTGTTAAGTTTGGCAAGGAATCACATTATCTCTCAAATGTGGCTAAATGCTAATGATGTCAAAAAACTGAATAATTGTACAAACAAAACCTATACATCGATTTAAAGGTAATATTACTGGCTTCATCTAACGATATAAAGGTTTGGAAAAAGAAAGAAAGGGAGGGAGGGAGGGGGTGCAGTGGAGAGGGGAGGGGAAGAGATGGGGTGGGAGGCTGGATTTTGGAGGGAGTGAGGTGGAAGGAGGTAGATAAAGGCGGTGGGATGAGAAGAGGGGAAGGGGTGGAGAGGGACCGCGTTGCTGACAGGAACGTAGCATACCCTTTGCAGTGATGACGTGTATTTGAGAAGTTGAGTTTGATGAATGGAACGTGTCCTCGAGAAAGTCGAGCAGGGTGGATGAAATCATTGTCCTCCTTTGGAAGTTTGAGATGTTTGTATTCAGGTAGCAACATCAATAACGGCTTGTGCAATGCTCCAAGTTGAATATTGGGGTGATAGGAGGTTCTAATGTAACCTATTTATATTATTTTAAACTTTTCCAATTGGAGTATTGTTGAATTGTATTGGAGATATTGAGATACACAAGTCAGAATTTTAAACTTGAACTCGGACTTGTATCGTTGAAACAACTTCCCGTGCTCTTATCACCCGTGTTGAACTTTGGACATGTGTTTGGGCCTCCAGCTCTTCAAATTCCCAAGGTACAGGAAACAATCGTTTGACCAGGAACGAGCGGGAGACTGAGGTTTCTCATCAATCCTTTCAGCAGCGTGGCCTCGGCAACGCACCTCAGGAACGTGGTCGTGACCAGAGAGAGGTTGTGAAAGGTCACACCACAATCCATGTGACGCACAGTAAGCACGAGATTCGATTAAATCTTGGCGTTGGCAAGCTATCGTTTCTTTCAACTCTGTAAACGAGCAAAATACTCTGTTACTGTGTGTTTTTGCTTTTACATTCGCATTCACTTAGGAAATGATTCTACTTTTACGGTAACGTGTGCTCCATCTGTGTGGCCCATTGCCTCAAATCATTTCCCAAACTTATTATATCTCCTTTTCTCTTCTCTCTCTTATCATTTCCATGTTTCTCGATGTTACCATCACCATTGTACATTCGTAATACGTAGATAGCCTTCTTAACACTGGAAGAAAAGATGCAAGAATTACATCCTTCTTTTTATCCTTCCATTCCTCTCGACTTGTTTAAACTCTCGATCATCTTCACCAATGGTGGCAAGGTTAAACACAGCAATAAGGAGGGCAATCCTGGTATTCATCATGCAATACACGGCACTTTGGATGCCATAATAAATACATCTCGACGATGTTTGGAAATCAAATATTATTCAACAAAAACAAAATGATCGGCTGTGTGCCTGGGATGAATTATAAGAGAAGGAGAATCAAAACAAGTGATCGGTAATTAAAGGGTTGCTATTCTAATCTCGGATTTGCGGTCACGGACCATGAGAAACTCGAGAAGGCGGCTGGCAGAAGAAAGCAAAATGGTTGACCGACAGTGGACGGCATTTGAAGGTACCCCGCATGTCGTGGTGTGCAGGTTGATTAATGCCTTTGATTGGACCAAAGTGGGAAACAACTGTTGTGTGATGCGCCAATGACCTTGTAACACATCAAACGAACGCCTTATCACAAGGACTTTTGCTTCCCATGAATGAAGATGCACCGCGTGATGCGTTGTAGTTTTGCTGCCAATAAATGTCATTCCATAAATCATGTTATCTCATAAGCATAATCTGCCCACCGACAAAAAATCTGTCCGGTGGAGGAAATAGGGAGCAAAGGAGAAAGGTTTCACTTGAATGAATGGGATTTGTGGATAGGGTCTCTGGCAGGATGGCCTAGAGGTATGCACACTCACCTCTAAGCTGTGTACCTGGGTTTGAATTGCGACCCTCAGCTATAACTCTCATCCTGCCAGCTCACAGGCATGACGAGGCATCAATGTGTGCGTGCCGTCCCTCGGATCGATCGTAACTGGGCCGGCATACCGCATCAGTTGGTGGACGTTAAAGAATCTCCTGCCCTGAACCCAGGGAGCACTGCATCAGCAAGTCAGCCAGTGTATGCTACTCACAGTCATGTGCTGCATACAAAAAGAAAATAGGAAGAGGAAGATGGTAGGTAACATCTCCAGAAAAAGGACAACATGGTGTGAAGCCGTTGAAAGCTGGCAGCGCGCCTTGCATAATCGGTACTCTCAAGCATTACTCGACACCAGTATAAAAGCCCGTCAAAATGAGGACTTATTTTATTCGAAATAATTCAGGAGAACGGGAAGATATGTGTTTTGTAGCAAGAGATGTCATAATTTTAAAACGCTACCTGTACTAATGTGATCCTATTTTCTTTATATTCTTTGTAGCGTTTCGTTTCAACGTACAGCTTTGTGAGCATGCCCAAAATGCTGAAGCCTCGACCTAAGCGTCAGGTGGTGCATATATCTCTTTATGTACTAGACATCCTTGGATTGTAAATGAACACTCGTTTTTACTCTGTGTGGCGTTAGCAAACCACGTTCTGCAAATTTCACTCCCTACACCTTATATTTTAGTTTATTTAAAAACGCTTCTGTACACGCACCCTTGAGGCTCGTGGTGCAAGTCCACATCTACAATTCCATATGGAAAGACCACGTAATTATTCATTTATGAAAATGTTTTTCAAGAGTTTTTTTATGCTGGAAAATAGACGCGTAGTGAACACAAGTCGTGTTAAAAATTGGCCTTTAAACCCCTACTCAACATCACTCCTTATAGAAGGGGTACTATGACAATACACACTGTGTTTTACATCGGATAGATTGTAGGTGATACGCAGAGAGCCATGGCAGGGATGGTAACAACTCTCTCCTCTTTTTCATTACAGAGCCTTCTTGAATGGGCATACCTGACTCCATGCTTGGAAAGTTGCAAACAATCAGGCCGATCAACAAGAACAGTTCCAAACTGTCCCGTTCAAATGACAGACCTATCAAAGATCTCCCCATCAACAGCAGAGTAATCTGGAATCTATCATTGCCAGCCGACCTCAGTCAGAGTCTTGAGTCTGTCAGTCAGAGTCAGTCAGTCAGTCAGTCAGTCTAGTCAGTCAGTCAGTCTCTCTCTCTCTTCTCTCTCTATCTCTCTCTCCCTAACTCGCTAATCACTAGTTAACAAGTTTGGCTTCTGACCTGACCATTTCAACCATACAATGGATATGTTACCTCTTATGACACAGCAGTGAATGATGCCCTGAACCAAAGCAAGAGAATTTTGACAATGTCTAGATGTCTCTCAGGTCTTTGGATACTGTCTGGTATCCAGGCCATTATTTTATTTTTGTATCCATTGTTGAGGCTCGTATGAGAGCGAACAACACAACCACAGTAAGGGCGGCATGAGACAAGACTGGGCGGGAGAGGGAAGGACAAAAAGTGTGGAACAGAGACCATTAGGAATCTGTGAAGGGAGGGGATGGGCAGGGAATCATGGGGGGGTATACAAGTGGACACCACAAGAGACTTTTCAGGACCTTACATGGACAGGGAACTTTTTGGAAGGAAGGCAGGGAATTTGAGGAGGGCGCTTTGGGGCGTATTAACAGGGGTAGAAAAAGATAAGGTTTTGGATGAGGGAAGAAACAGGCTGGTGGTGAAACAGCTGTTTTTGAGACCTGGAGGGAAGAATCGGATTAAGAGAGTTTGGGAGTTTTATTTCAAAGGCAGAAAAGGAATGAAAGAAGTGGAGGTGAGCAGTGATTCGTGGATGTTGGTAGTTTTTACCAGAAGGTAGTTGCTGGTGGACGCTTGAGCGCCCCTGGCGGAAATATTGGGGAGGGAGGGGGACATTATCGAGATAGAGTGAGGGGGGGGGGGGGGGCGAGACCAGAGAGGAGATGAGTAGAAGACAGAAAGACCACGCCTGCCTGCGGTGAGAGAGTGAGAGGCCCAAAGCCTCAGCCTCATCCCAAGAGATGCCAATGAATCCTAATGCGCTTGGTTTCCACAGTGTGAAACCAAGAAAGGTGAGAGCAAGGAGCACGCGCCCAGAGGGGAGAGCAAGTCTCCATCAGGCTGCAAGATGAAGCTTTTGTATGTGGTCAGGAGCTCAGGTGGGCGAGAAAAGACTTTTGCACGACGGAGGATGCCCAGTCAGTGAAATGCCTTTGAGGCCAGGTTTTGTAAATGTGGCTTTCCCAGGAAAAATCCATGGCATAATAGTGAGACCCAGAAGGTTTGAATGAAAGGACTTCTTCAGAGGAATTGTTTGAGAAAGTAAGATGGTGGGGCTTTCAAAAGAGTCCTTTTGGAGAGACATCTCATGAGAGTGTAGATTTGGTCAGGATTGAAAGACATGTTCGCACGTGTTATGATCTAGTTTGTGGATTTTATCTCAGATACTGCAGAGAGTGGGAGTTAAGCTGCGGCTTGCCAGTCTGACGGATGACAGATGGTAAGGCACGACGGGTTGGAGTCGTGTCTCAGGAACATAGAGGCCGGAAGCAGGATGCCGTTCCAGCCTTAGCGTTGATGTTCCAGAGTATATACTTTCATATGTGGATGTGTTTTAGGCTCTTGCTGCTAATGAGTGGTTGTGCTGATTAGTACGGTGAATCTATCAGCGACACGCCATTGGCAATAGAGCAGATGACCTTGAATGGGGTTGAGGTCCTATGATCTTTCCCTCTTCAGAGGCTGAGTTCCGCTCTAAGGCCTCTCAGATTTATTCTTGGTTGTTATTGTCAGCATTTTTTGCCTCTGATCCATCCAGAGTACGTGGAAAACCTAACTTGTTGTAAAATTTTGGCCGGATAAACTACCGTATAGTCCCCCCGCTAACACGCAACACATCTCATACTATCAGCATGTTGTGGCAACTACGGAATAATGCTGCTGGTTTGGTTTTAATAATTCTTGGACCTGAAAAGAGAGCTGCTGATGAGTTAAATTTGAACACATTCAACACAGGCTATGTCACATGCTCTCACATAATGACAAGCTCGCCACAAGGAACAGCATTCAAATATCCAATCCACTTCCACTTGAACAGCCACCGGAAGAGGTGCAGTTCTTGACTCCTTGCCTTCACTATCTGCCATAACATTTCATGGGAAGATCATATTCCAAAGGTGCCATTAACAGGTTAGTCACATCCGGGTGTTTCCTCGATAGAAGTAAGGCAATTCCCTGAGCCAACGTGAACGCCTCTATACAAGTTGTACATGTCTCTACAATGGTGCTGAGCTGTCAGGAACTGGCAGGATCATAAGGTCCATCATCTGGGATGCCCAGCTCCTGCTTTCAGTCTCTGCTTCTCTTTGAGGTTGTCGCCATAGAAAAGGCCTTCCGCCACTCCATTGGACATCTCTCAAGGCAGCAGTGCAGATGTTCTCAGTCATTGATACAAAATATCATAGTTTTTATCTATGTCCGTCAGCAGAGACCCCGACGGCAACGATGGAAGAGGAAGGTGAAAAGGCGCCGCTTTTCACTCCTATATGCATAAGAATTGGGCATCATGTTTGGCCAGGGGAATGATAAACGACACTGAAGTCGATCAGAGAACGTGGAGAGAGATGAGACGCATAGAGAGACGAGAGAGACGAGAGAGAGAGACAAGAACAGCTGAAATCAGGACACAAGCAAGGATGGGGATGCCAGGTAATGTGAAGGTTATACTTGGGTGGTAACTAAAGATACATGCTGGAAGGACGGGGGAATACATAGATGAGGCAGTCTCAACTGCCTTTGCCTGCTTTGAGGCCTGGGGAAGAGTGGCACAAGAACCTGTCTGCATGATAGTCTGGCTGCCACATAATTTGCGTCCATCCTTGCTGTACTAATTCCTAGATACTACTCCCCCATACGCCTTGCGCTATACCCTGATGATACATCAGCTGGTTCTGTCCACACTTTGTTGTTTATACTCCTCTAATGGAGGTCAAGAACGTACAAAGAAGCCTTCGCTTTAATTTCAAAAAAAAATATACACGTAGCGCAGGAACCATTTTCTTGGGTGTCCTAACAAGACTATCCAACATCAATCCACGATGATCTAATTTTTTTTCACACAGATGGGCGTGGGGAGCAGTTGTACCATGACTGATCCGACCGCACTAGTGTTTCCTATTCCGATCTTCTGAGCTGTCGCCTGCTTTGATTCCATTCACGAGACTAACCGTTGATTGGATGCTTCGGCGAGCGCAGAGCGTATGCAGTCACTGAACAGTGGCATCGCGCTCAAGATTGGTGAACGTTTAAGGGGCGGGTGTACCTCGTCTGCCAGTCATTAGTCTCGGTCGGGCGTTAAAGACCCCACAGTGGGAACAATGTCACGTTAGGTTTTGAATTGATAAAACTGGATTTAACAGACATAATTGAAGATTTCGGATTGATATTCTTTCGTTGGAATCGTCATCAAGCTGCGAGTGATCGACATTAGAAAGTGTTTTAAGCATTAACTTTACTCTGAGACCACGCTCATCGAAGCCTTCGTCTCGGTATGACCTCGCTCTCATGGCCATGATCTTCTCCTCAGGCTCCATAAGTTCATTTGGAACGATATTGCAATGCCAAGAGGAGGGATCATAGTTTTCCATCTTTTGAGGATTCCTGAGGCTTCAACCCCTTTTCCAGTATTTGGTCGCACTGATACACTCGCACGCTGCTTTTATGCTACTTATTGTGCACTTCTATGTCGCCTCGTCCTTCTTGAACAGCGCATCCAATTTCATCTCCGTACGTTCTACTCTGTGTCACACTCCTTGCTGGCATGCTCCACCTGGCCAAACTCTACAGGTCATCTCCGGTTAAACGCCGTATAAAAGCCTTTGTGTGTTCAAACCACCCACGCTCCAGCATCCACCCCCTACCACGGGCACAACGCTCAGCTTGGGTGGCCGGCCACATGTCCTTGGGAGGATCCTTGCCAGGCTCGCCCCCAATATCTTCTGCCGAGGCGATGCACGGGTGGTTCTCCTCAAGGGGGGGCCTCTCACTTCACCAGTACATTTCACGGATTCACCTCTTCTAGCCGCAGCACGAATAGGCCTTCAGAGGGTTGGTGCTTCGTGAGTAATCCCACTGATATCCCGATGATTGCGATTGATCTCCCATTGTTGACCCAGTCTCTGCTACTATCCACGTGGAGTTGCACGCTGCCATATCAACGGTATACTCCGCCCAACGCGTTTCATTCGCCAACACCTTCGCTGAGCTCTCGGTTGCTCACAGGAGACAGCGTGACTGAAGCAATGTTACTCCTCCTTCTCTCTTCCTCCCCTATAATTGTAGGTTCTCCTATATACCGGTCATACCGTGTAGCATTCAGATGAGTGTCTCTCGTGGCAAAAAGGTGGCAAAACCACTGAGGGATAGACTGCTTCTGATAAGGAATGCTCGGAGTGAGAGATAGAACAGTTATTTTGGGAAAAGAGAACTAATAAACAACGTCTAAGAGACAGTATTGCTGATTCCCAGATAAGTCTGAGTTTATGTTCCTTCTATTGCAGAGAACGGCAAATCCCCACCTGTCATGGCCAGCTATCTTGAGGACTCTAGCTACCTCCATCAGATGCCTTAACACTGCGAGAGTACCACACGGTGCAGACGCAGGAGAAGGGATAAGTACAAGTCAGTTCAGAACTGACATCCCTCCTGGCAAAAAGGAGTACCTTTTGGCAATTATGCCTTGAATTTTGTGAAATCCCAATATACTCCGAGCCATGTGCGCATAATGACAATGGTAACAGTTGCTGTTTCCATTCGGTGAGACTCCACATGAACAGAAGATGAAGTAGTAGCAAGTATTCCTTATCTCGGCGCTTCGTGTTAATTGTGTAGTACTCTCCGAGAAGGAACCCGAGTTTCGAAAGAACTATAACACTCTGACGCACTCTATGTATAGACCTCGTTACATCCCATTCTTCCGCCTCCAGGTTTCAAAACAGCTGGGTTTTGCCGACGTGCTGTTGGATGAGCACAATTCTAATGCAAAACAACACTCTGGTCTGGGACTTGCACAAGCATACCCTCCCCAGAGCTATCGGGCAGGAGAGCTCACACATCAAGCACGTATTGCAGGCACTTTGGTTTGGCACCCATAGAAGAGAGTACCCGAATATATGGTCTTTTGGACCACCCATAACAAGCAGTACTGCGTCAAGCCCTGATTTGGGACCAGTATGAAGCAGTACCAAAGACAACCCTGGTTTGGAACTCACTACATGCAGTGCCAGAGAGCGCTGGCTGCTAAGGACGCCATGAGGTAGTAATCCACTAAAGTGCTTAGAACCCTAGAGACATGAGCAGTACAGTGCTGCACCTGGTCTCCGGGACCCCTACAAGGCAGTACCCTCAGAGGCCGAGACCTCAAGATATACCACAGACACCGCTATTCATAGAGACAATAACTTTTCTCATTTTCCTGGAGTTCTGCACACTGGATAAATTTGCCCTCCGAAATTGGAACAATGACCATTTTGGCATGTTGAATTCCTGGGCCTTAGTGATTGCTATGAGGGTGGTAGTCGAAATATTCCGAGAAAGGTTTGTCTTTAAGAACCTTGTGCAGTGACAAACACCTTCTCTTGCATAACAATAAACTGGGCTCATGAGAAGAGAGAGCGTAGAGTAGAGAGAGAGAGAGAGACGAGAGAGACGAGAGAGTAAGAGAGAGAGAGATGGAAGCTATACTCCTCACTTTTCCAGGACGGGGCTCACTGAGGCCTAGGGCCCGCTTGGTTGTTTTACCTGTCTGTTTATTTCCCAGGGCACTTTCCGGATCGACCTTTAACTTTACTGGCACGCTAAAATCCCACATGCGTGACGATATTCTGCGCTTCCTGAGTGCGCCCAGACGCCGCACGTCCAAGTCAAGTCAGTGCATCGTTCTGATAAACCGAAGTCATTTCACTGTTATCAGACAAAGGAATGCATATTGCACAGTCAATGATGCTTACGACCAAGGCAAAGGCAACTTTTGAAGACATGATGTGAGCATGAGTATCTTCACAAATTTCAGCTTTTAAGACCCACAAAAGTGATAACACAACATCTGATCAGAAATTAGAACTTCTTCATAAAAATGATGGGGTCTCGAAAACTTCCTCTGAAATCGTCGTCAGACTGGCAAGACTGAAGTCCAAACATTGCGATCTAGCTTTACTATCGCCGACAAGGCATAGAGAGAAAATGGATACCTGATCTCGTGGTCTTGTGCAGATTATTAGTGTTCCCGCACCCTTCAAGGAGGATTTGTAAGATTGAATAAATGAATCCGCACGGTCCTTGACAAAGGCCGCGTGTGGCCCGAAACATTGCCCGTTGGTTGTGGCTTCCATTAGTTCTTCATCGTCAGCAGAAATGTAACCCACCACAGCATGATAAGTAGCAAGGAGGACGGCGACCGGCAAGAGTTGGATGCAGTTCTTTGGTCAATCCGGCTGGACGTTGAGCCTCATACTGTTGATGGCTTCCCCGTGCCATCTCGGTGCACAGGGAGACCTTTGAGACTAGTGATGTGTAATGGCATATACAGTGAAACGCGCTTATCAGCACAGTGAAAAACCCAAAGGAAATTTAAATAATTACTCCACTGATCATTGTGAACTCTCTCGCTTACATCCTGTATGGAAGAATGCACTCGTAATCCAGTTAAATGCAACTTCAGTGGATTTTCTGTTATATTCCCCTGGAGTGAGATTCCATCTTGGTGGGTCCGCACGACGACCTACTAAGTAAAAACATAGCATGTGTCATATCGATGATGAATCGACTTGTTTCATCGAATGCAAAAATTATTTTTGCAGGTAAGTAATCTTACCCTTTACATCAGGGAAAATTCCGACTGCAAGTGGTCACATTGTTTTCCCTTGTTACAGGCCATATGGAGGTTTGGCTGGTAGATGTCGTGAATAGCGATTTCTCTGTGGAAGATACTGTATGTTTTCTCGAATAGGAAGGATAATATATGGTAAATAGGTTACATGCAATGTAGCTTTATCTATTAATATATCATTAAAGACAAGGAACAAAATGTGCTGACGATATAGCATTTGAATCCAGCGTTACAGCATGCATGAATTGAAGTGTTTAAGTCAGGAATTGACCTGACACACAAAATGTTTTTGTTCAGCGGCTGGAGGAAGTCCCTTGTTAATAAGACAAGGTGTACTCCTTCCTGTTTGTTACAAATATGTGGAGTGGTACGTGTTACAATTCCCATGGTTGGCTTTGTGTTTTTATTTTTTCTGAATTTGAATAATGGATGATTCAAGCAACATAATTATCTATATGTGAGTAACATATATATATATACATATATAAACATTACATATAATATATATATAAATTACAATACATACATTATATATATAATTATATACATACATACATATATTACATACATTATATATATACATACATACATTATATATATATATAATATACATACATACATTATATATATATATATATACATACATACATTTTATATATATATATATATATATAATATATATATATATATATATATATATACATATAACATACATATATTTGTTCACGCTGTGGAAATTCGCAAACACCATGAAGGCCCGTAGGTGAGATATCTCTAGTACAATGTGTAGTTAGCCGCAAACTCCGTTGTTTAGAGGAATTTATGTGATTCATTTCAGGCTGCGACGCTTTGAGATA
>CM068952.1:199217537-199236375 GCA_035128595.1 Eptatretus atami
CTGGAAAGTGAGTCGTCTGGTGAGCTGGAAAGTGAGTTGGCTTGGGAGTGAGCTGGAAACCCTGATCCCCGCCTCGGACTCCGCTCTACTCGACCTGGGCTCTTTCGCAGACACGGTCTCCACGCGAGCGGCTGTGGACCGAGCCGCACGACCATTGACAGGTGCCGCACCACGGAGCACCCCTTCCCTCCAACGTTCAGATTCCCGAGAGAACTGCAATCTCAGCTCACCTCCCTCTCTGGCTGCGGGGGTCCTTTGCAAACATCTGGGTTTCTTTTCGTCTGAGTGTGTGGTGTGCGCCGTCTTTAAGGGAACTGATAAGGGTTTTTATTTTGATCTTGAATCTTGCCTGTTGTATTCCCACTTAAGTCTGCTCTGTGTCTTTCTTTTGTAAGTGCTTGTAAATAAATTATTGCAGAAATGTTCCCAGTGTCGCTTCTGTCTTTTCTTTCATTGTTCCAGCATGGTTCGGATCTTGAGGTTGCCAGGTCCTTTTTCCTGAAATTATCTGCGTTCATCCTAGCGGTGTCCTTGTAGTTTCACTCGGCTGCATCCGAACTGGAAGGAGTTGTAGTTGGTCGAGTGATCTGTTCGGGGTTAGACGCTACCGAGGGCGTGGTTCCCGGTAGACGACACACATGGTTAATAGGTAATGGTCTAGACAAAAAGATCCTACACTACGCAGTGGAGGTATTCGGCGTCCACGGTCGGTTAAGCAACGCCACCGCGTCCGGAATATCCGTGAGCGACGGCCTACAATCCGGGAGTCTGATGGGAGACGACTTGTAACTTCCCGACCCAACCTCACGGTTGTTCTCGCCACTGGACGCACGGCCCGCAACATATGACACACATCTATACATATACATATGTGTGTGTATTATATATATATATATATATTATATATATATATTATATATATAATAATATATATATATATATTGTTTACAGCTGTGGAAGTTCACAGAGCACCATATAGGTCCTTAGATCAGGTTATGCTGATAAGTTTGTGGTTTCAGAAAGATTTCCTCCACCGTTGCTCTAATGGAAATATTCGTGTCACCCGGGCTGTGATCATTTGAGTTTAGCCGATTTTTTTACTATCGTTATTTTTGGACACACCACAACGCCCCAAACCACGCAACCACCCTTCTCCATCACGCCACCACCAACCACCCTGCTCGCACAACCAGCCTTCACAACAACGACATCTCCCACCATCTCCAAACTGCATCGCCCCCCAAATAAAAACCTCCAAACATGAACAACATCGCCTCACTTGCATCTCCGAAACTTTAGAGCGTGCCGCCTATCTTTGCGCCGGCAACGGCTGGAGATCTGCTGCAAATAAACGTGGTGGTTTCCTTGTTCCAGCGACGGTGAATTTTCTGCCATCAGTTCGCTTCTCCCTTACGTTGGTGATTTCTACCACGTCCGGCAGCTCCAAGTTCGCCTCAGATTCGGATCAAGAGATAGAAAGGCGGAGCGCAGCGGGGGTCGAATTGATTCGGAGAGCGGGAGGTCAAAAATCTCGTCTCTCGGCCCTATATAAAGGGCGGCGGAACGCAAGCGCAGTGAGCCTGGAGGAGTTTGAGGAGCTGCGTGGAAGTCTGGAGCCGCAGCCTGGCAAGTGGATAAGCTGAGGAGAGCGGAGGAGGCACGAACTGAGGATGCGCGGCTAGCCTGCGTGTGGCGCAACGGAGCTGCGCATCTCAAGTGCATGAAGGTGGAGAGAGCCGGAGAGAGCTTCGCCAGCCAGCGCCACGACGGTCTGAGGTGAATCAGGGCTTCGCGACAGGTCCGAGCAGTGTGTTGAGGGACGGACGGGTTCTTACAGAGCATCAACCTAGAGAGATGCAAAGACCTGTTCTACTCTCAGGCGTTTGCTTGGCTGGGCCCGAATTACTCGGCTGCTTGCGGAGCTGGGCTAACCATGGCTACCTAAAGCTGCGCTCGGAGTACGGGACGGTACGGAATGCCCCAGCGCGAATCCCCACCCAGGGGAAGGTAACTGCGGCAGATCTCGTGAGACTCCTTCGGTCCGCCAAGTTCCACGTTATAAAGAACCTGAAGAGGTCCAGTCTACCCTCGTGTCTTTGAGGAGGGTTTTTCGCTTGCTTTTTCGTTGTGTGGTAAGTTGTGGCGCCGAGTTCCGTCAAGTAAAACTGTATAAGTGAACTGTACATAATCAGATAAGACGGTATTAGCTCCTTTGAATTGCATGGTGGTGTGTTTTGTATTGATTGCATAACCTGTTGTACGTGCTCCCGTTATGTGTGCGGTTTGTGAATAAATGTGCTTGTTTAAATTAACGTTGTTCGTCGCGTCATTTCCCTTAATGAGCTTCCATATTGCATTCGGAATAATAGCGGGCTTTTTGATAGCCAATAATAGGATGGGGTCCAGCGACGTCTCACGATAATCCATCGCATCGGTTATCCGCAAAACGGAGCGAGCTGCTTAAGCGGCTCGTGTCAAGCAGGCTCGTTGAGGTACAATCTCTCGGTAATCTACCTGCGCGAATACTTAGGTAAATCGATTATTTGGTGATCAGACCCTGTAGCGCGGGGTAGAGTGTGGACAAGGTTGTGGTGTGCTTGAGCAACCCGTGACTGTTTTCGGCCGTTGTTCGCGGAAGTCGCGACTGAAATTGTCCGTCGGTGCGCGTACTGGCCCCCCCGCGATTTGGCTAAAAAGCGAGCTGTCCGCACGCCGGTGGGAGGCAGAAAGTCGTAACACTATATATAATATAGTATATATATATATATTATATATATATATATTAATATATATATATATATATAAGGTATGAGGCCGGCTCGGAGGGGTGATGTAAGCGACATTTTTTTAATGATTGATGATGATGGCTCGATGATAGGGGAGGGTTAAAATAGTGCGATATGGCATTAACTCTCCAAATGGCTGATGTGCGCCCTACATCACTCCTCCTACGCGGCGCTTTATATATTTTAATATTATATACATAGTACATACACTGCGCTGCAGGTGATGGAGCACAAATCACTCCCAGGGTGAAGAGCACGAACACAACTGTCAGGGTGATGGAGCATGAATCACTCGCTCTGAATGACCTGGAGGGCAAAAACATCCGCAGCGAGTTTCAATCGATTCATTCAGGACGTAGCACGTACTATTATCGACTGCAAGGCGTTCGGCAGTGGTTAAGCACTCATGCAAGCACTCCAATTAAATGGGGATAAGACACGGTTGCCAGGCTTTCGCTTACATATCATTTAGGATCCGTTAACCTTTTGAAGCCGGTCTTCACCATGCATTGCAGCAGGTACTGACATAAAATTAATTATATTCAAATAAATGGTTTGTCCTACCAAAAGAGTTGCAGCTGAAATGCAGAACAACCCTGGAGACATCAAAAGTTTCAATCGCCCATGGAAATAAACATTGCAGTTAATCCACCATCTTGCCTGCTCACTGTGCACGCATCACGTGGTACATGCGGTTCGGATCGCGTGCAACGTTTACACTTATATTTAAAAACGTCTGTTTTCACCAGATTTGCTTTGATCAAACTGAGAGCACCTTGCAACATCATCCAAAATATATATATAGGATCTAGCAGACACTATGGATTGGCAGCCCTCCCCCCCCCCGGGGAACAGGGCACAGGTCAAACAGGGTGCATTACAATCATTTAGCTCAATGAAGCCTAGTTAATTTTGGCACGTTCCTCAATTTGTATTCCACTCAATGTAATTCTCCAAAAGTATGAAAAGCATAAGTTTAATGGCTTTGGAATTTTATATTTTTTTTGATATCTTTGGAAAAGGAGGAACATAGCCTAGCTCACTTCAAGTAAATAGAATATCGGCTTTAGTTAGTGAGACTCATTATTTTTTAAAGGATTCAGATTTCAGCAACAGATTTTGACACTTATGTAGTCCTGGACGATATACGCATCCTCAAACCAAAATAATATTTTGATATATGCATTAATTAGTCCGAGAGAAGTATATCATGGGAATATTCTATCATATATGCATGTGAAATCGTTCCAAGCTCTTAATTTGAAAACTCTTGTACTTTACAAAAAATGATGTATACAGCAATTTGTAGCTATGATGAGTGACGAAAGCTGAAAAAAAACAACTTCATCGTGAAGAAATAATTGCGGCCTGTTTCCAAGTCAAGGCATGGTTGAGCATGGCCAAAAAACATCGGCGCTTCAGACCCAGCGAGGTTACCCATGGAAACGCCTTCATATATGAAGACGAGAGAGAGAGAGGACGAGAGAGAGAGAGAGAGAGAGAGAGAGAGAGGAGAGAGAGATGAGAGAGAGAGAGAGAGAGACGATGGGGCATCGAGCTTCTCCCTGATGAAGATATAATTAATAAGGCCATTAATTATCTTAAAAGGGGTGTTTTAATTAACCCAAACCCAATTTTCACACTTGGACGTTCCTTGGAGTTTTCCTTTTGTCATGTAATTAAAGTTTCAGGCGGCGTAGGTTTTATGGTTTGGGAGTTATGCAGGACACCACATACACACACAGCTATTATTAGTGTATATATTATATATTAATATATATATATATATATATATGATATATATATAATCAATACAAGGTGGGGCATTTCTGTCTGACACATTTAGCAATCTTTCTAGACGGAAAGCAAGTGTTGGCATAAAGTAATTATTGTTTTCTTTGTTTTACAGATATACTGAAAGTTTTTAATGATGGAGCACTTTAAATGCAATGAGCATCTAAAAAAAAAAAATTTGAAATGCAATGAGCAATGCCAATTTCACAAAACAAAGGTCATCATGACAATGAAGCACACTTTATTTGGCCAGATTTAACTCCACCAGATTTTCTTCCTATGGGATTTTCTGAAGGGCAAAGTTTATCGGAACATCCATACATCAAATCGATTGAATTGAAGGCAAACATCACTGCAACCATCTGCTCTATGATCAAGAGAAATTGCTTGCTAATGAACAATAGTGATGATCCACTGTCTGTGAATGCACGAATTCGAAAGGTTCCCATTTGTCGATGTAATTTTAAGAAAAAAGAATCAAATTTATTTTAAAACTTGAAGTAGTGCCTATTTTGTATAAGAAATTTTATTGATTTGTTTTAAGAAACAAAAAAGTGTAAAGGATAAGTAAAACCATCAGATAAAATGCCCCACCCTGTATATCTATATATATATAATATATATATATTATAATATATATATAATATATATATATATATTATATAGTTATATACATACACACGTTGTGTAAGGCTGGGTCATAAGTATTAGTCCAATGGGAAATTTTTTATCTGTTGTTGTTAATGTTTGTTTTCAGATAACTACTCCAGGATGCTGACCCCAATGACACATAAACCGTAAGGAAAAAAGTGGAAAACTTTTGGGGGGCTATTTAAAGCACGCATGGCATGAAGAACGGACGCAAAACTTTCGAAACGAGCACAAACATAAGTGCATCATCCAACCACAAAACCCCAGCTGTGAGAGAGCAGCTTTGTCTGTCGTATTCGAGAATACACCTGGAGTGTATTCAAACAGAGAGACAGCTTGTCTTGTCTACACCTTGAGTCGAGAACATTTGTTCTCGATCCAGGGGCCCAATTTGAACACATGGTAAGATTGGTAAAAATTAAAAACCCTATTGGACGATTCAGCTCTGTTATATATAGCAAGGGCTCCTTGGGGGGGAGGGATTACCAGTGCTGTTCGGCTAGGTGAGCTTCTCTTCCGGTGGTGGTTTTTGTATGTGTTGGACATTGTTAAAATAGAGTTATGGTTTCATGTGGTTATCTTTTGTGTTGTGGGCAGCAGCAGCACTGTCTGACCCCACCTCCGCAATATAACACATTAAAGGGTTCTTTGGTTCCTTAAACGGATGTCAGGACAAACATGTGTGGTAGCTTAAAATCTTGCCCAGATTCTGAAGTACCACACCCAATATTTGGGGCCCTATGTGCTAACGGATTCGGCTGTGGATAAATAACGTACAAAACGCTTAAACAAATATTTTCACAATGTTTAGTAGATAAGACAATTTTACCTTCTGGGAATTTAAACGCCGGAGATATTTCAGTAAGAGCTTAGTAAGTGATACCATGTTTGATGGGAATCATTTATACTTGTGTTGTAAAATTCTCTAAAGGATTGTTTCGCAAGAGAGAGGTTTGGCTGATATGTTCAGTTATGTGGTATACTGGCCTAACAAACAGGTGCAAAGACTATCGGTTCAGAAGACATCTTATGTAAAGGTAGTTTAATGAATTGGTGAAGGTGCTACTATGGAGAGAGAAAGTTTAACCTGCAGGTGAATGCAGACTTGATCAAGTGTATTCACACTGGCATGATGTTAGCATCTATTTCAAACAAAAGTTCAGAAGGAAGGTTACGTACAATTAAACATAATTATTTAGTAGTGATGTCACTTTAACTGTTGGCTATGGCTGATGAACTCCTGATGCAGGGAACCAGGTTGCAGTCTTACAACACATAATCGACCGTTCCTGTATAATTTCCACTGTGCAGCTTCTCCTTGTCGATCATAGTGCAGTCATTGATGTTTCAATATCACAACACCAACTTCCAAACCAACTTTGGATATTGCTCCAATGGAACATGGATAGAGCACGAGAACAAGTGTTTTCTTGAGAAGTTTTTTTTGTAGACATATGGAGGCTCTTGTAAGAGCTTGTATTAGTACAATGAACAGATCGCGACAGAACAGGACAAAAGGAACAGTTGAAGAGAGTTGTTTGGATGGAAAAAATTGTGGCTTGCCAAATTTGAGTTGGTGATGCGTAACGTCTTAGAGAAAGTGAGTTATGATGGAAACATATGTCCTTGAGAAAGTCAGTTTATATATCGATATAATAAATATCAGTGTGTGGTCAGTTTAGTGAGTCAGGCATGCTCCTCCCTAACTCCAAAATATAAACCCAACAGCCCCAAACATTTCATGCATATTAAAGCGGAACTCCTCAAGGTAGTGCAGAACTGAAAAATGGGGTTGGTTTGGGTGAATTTAAACACCCTATTTGAAGATAATTGATGGCCTTATTTATTAACATCCTTTATCGATGGTTTCCATCATCGGTCAGCCCCTTTAACAACGCAGTCTCTCCCTCGCGGGGTTCCTCAATTCGCCGTTTTTTTGGGGCCCTGCCAACAATATCTCGACTTGGACAGACCACAACAGTTTTCTGTTTCTTCATAAAATTATTGAATGCTGATGTTCATACTCACAAATTGTTGGACTACATCGCAAAGCTTATAAAATGCCCCAGAGAAGCCAGGGTTTATGGCTTTATTTTCATTTCGCCAAATTGCGATAACTAATCGAGACATCTCTTAAACCTGACGCCGAATTTCAAAAATTTAAACTGCGGTGACTAAGCAGCAGTTCCTAGGCAGCCCTGAAACTTTTCATGCATACTAAGGGAAACTCCAAGGGAGTGAATGAAATGAAAATTGGGTGTTGGGGTAAAGTTTAAACCTCTTTTTGAAGAGACCCCTTACCCTTGTGCAGCCCACATTAACTCCCGCATTGGGTCTTATCCACCATTTTGTTTCAGCCAAATAGTCCAACAGCAGGCCACTGCGTGTAACATTCGGAAGACTGACAACACTCTTCCATCATTAAATGAAAGGAACACAAAGGTACATTGATTTACAACTCATGTCAGAGGAAACGAGTATCGGTATGCACGATTTTGTTGCATAGCGATCGTTGGCAGCGGTCTTAATATCAGCTGGTCTAATTAAAACTACGTCTCAAATAATAATGCAGAGGAAAGAAAACAGTGCGTCTTGAATAAATAAATAAAAACTTTAGGTTTTCGCGCCGAGCTTTTCAAGCTTATTAAACAAACCGATGGGCATGTAACTGACATGTTATGTGATGTAAATAAACATTAGAGGGCGATGAAAATCGCTTTTGGTAATTAATTAGTCGGGAGGGCCGGGGTAAATTTCCCAAGAGATATTTCCCGTGTACTGTCACTTTAAGAAGTTACGTACAGTACACTTTGAAATGTACATGTAAACTTTTGTACACTCAACATCCACGTCTGAGTTTAAGTAACATTTAAAAAAAAATAAAAAGCACATTGAAAACCGAACAAGGTATGTTTCATTCCACCAAAATAAGTCATAATTATTTGAGTCCTTTCATCTTTTTTTTTTTTTTAAAACTGTCCTTTATTGGCGTTCTTGTATGTACTGGTATGTTTGCGAGATGTCCAGGGTGTTTAGTTACCAAGCAGTAGCTAGCGCTTGCCAAACCAAGCTGTGTCCTTATCAATGCGTTTCAAATGGAATGCTTGCTTGAGTGCTTAAAGCCACCTGGCGAGCACTCGTAGAAATTTGGTAACTGAACACACCCCAAACTCATTACATCTTTAGATGTTTATTTACATCTTTAGACTTCTTTAGATTAATTGTCCCTCAGGGGGCAGATTTTGACACAACACGTGGCAAGTTAGAGGTGACGAGGAGAAATTGAGTTGGTAGGATCGAGAGCGGGTTTTATTTAATATTTTCTTTTTTCTCAAATGTGCGTTAAAAATGCTTTATTCACTGTTGGTTAACACAAATGTGGTAATCAGATGTCTGACAAATATCTGGTTATCAAGAGTAACAACATTGGTAAGTTTGGCAAGGAATCACATTATCTCTCAAATGTGCTAAATGCTAATGATGTCAAAAACTTGAATAATTGTACAAACAAAACCATATACATCGATTTAAAGGTAATATTACTGCCTTCATTCTAACGATATAAAGTTTGGAAAAAAGAAAGAAAGGAGGCGAGGGAGGGGGTGCAGTGGAGAGGGGAGGGGAAGAGGATGGGGTGGAGGCTGGATTGGAGGGGAGTGAGGTGGAAGGAGGTAGATAAAGGCGGTGGGATGAGAAGAGGGGAAGGGGTGGAAGAGGGACCGCGTTGCACAGGAACGTAGCATACCCTTTGCTAGTGATGACGTGTATTTGAGAAGGTTGGAGTTTGATGATGGAACGTGTCCTCGAGAAAGTCGAGCAGGTGGATGAAATATTGTTCCTGGAAAGTTTGAGATGTTGTATTCAGGTAGCAACATCATACGCTTGTGCAATGCTCCAAGTGAATATTGGCGTATAGGAAGGTTCTAATGTAACCTATTTATTTAATTTTAACTTTTCCAATTGGGTATGTTGAATTGTATTGGAGATATGAGATACACAAGTTCAGAATTTTAAACTTGAACTCGACTTGTATCGTTGAAAACAACTTCCCGTGCCTCTATCAACCCGTGTTGAACTTTGGATGTGTTTGGGCCCAGCTCTCAAATTCCCAGGTACAGGAAACAATCGTTTGACCAGGAAGAGCGAGGAGACTGAGGTTTCTCATCAATCTTTCAGCAGCGTGGCCTCGGCAACGCACTCAGGAAAGTGGTCGTGACAACAGAGAGAGGTGTAAAGGTCACACCACAATCAATGTGACGCACAGTAAGCACGAGATTCGATTAAATCTTGAGGCGTGGCAAGCTTCGTTTTCTTTCAACCTGTAAACGAGCAAAATACTCTGTTACTGGTGGTTTTGCTTTTACATTCGATTCACTTAGGAAATGATTCTACTTATTACGGTACCGTGGTGCCTCCATCTGTGTTGGCCCATTGCCTCAAATCATTTCCCAAACTTATTATATCTCCTTTCTCTCTCTCTCTTATTCATTTCCATGTTTCTCGATGTTACCTTATCACCATTTGTACATTCGTAATACGTAGATAGCCTCTTAACACTGGGAAGAAAAGATTGCAAGAATTAACATCCTTTTTTTATCCTTCCATTCCTCTACTTGTTTAAACTCTCGATTCATCTTCACCAATGGTGCAAGTAACACAGCAATTAAGGAGGGCAATCCTGCGTCATTCTCATGCAATACACGCACTTGGATTGCCATAATAAATAAATCTCGACGTGTTTGGAAATCAAAATATATTCAACAAAACAAATGATCGGCTGTGTGCCTGGGATAATTAGATAAGAGAAGGAGAATCAAAACAAGATCGGTAAGTTAAAGGGTGCTTCTAATCTCGGATTGCGTCACGGACCCATGAGAAACTCGAGAAGGGCGCTGCAGAGAAGCAAAATGGTTTGACACGACAGTGGACGGCATTTGAGGTACCCCCATGTCGTGGTGTGCAGTTGATAATGCTTTGATTGGACCAAAGTGGGAAACACTGTGTGTGATGCGCCAAATGCTCTTGTAACACATCAAACGAACGCCTTATCACAAGGACTTTTGCTTCCCATGAAGTGAAGATGCACCGCGTGATGTGCGTGTACGTTTTGCTGCCAATAAATGTCATTCCATAAATCACTGTATCCATAAGCATAATCTGCCCCCGACAAAAAATCTGTCCGGTGAAGAAATAGGGAGCAAAGGGAAAGGTTTCACTTGAATGAATGGATTTGTGATAGGGTCATCTGGCAGGATGGCCTAGAGGTATGCACACTCACCTCTAAGCTGTGTAGCCTGGGTTTGAATTGCGACCCTAGCTATAACTCTCATCCTGCCAAAGCTCACAGGCATGACGAGGCATCAATGTGTGCGTGCCGTCCTCGGGATCCGATCGTAACTGGGCCGGCATACGGCATAGTTGGTGGACGTTAAAGATCTCCTGCCCTGAACCCAAGGAGCACTGCATCAGCAAGTCAGCTCAGTGTATGTACTCACAGTCATGTGCTGCATACAAAAAGAAAATAGGAAGAGAAGATGGTAGAGTAACATCTCCAGAAAAAGGACAACATCGGTGTGAAGCCGTTGAAAGCTGGCAGCCGCGCCTTGCATAATCGGTACTTCAGCATTACTCGACACCAGTATAAAAAGGGGCCCGTTTTCCAAAATGAGGGGGGAAACTTTTATTTTATTCGAAATAATTCAGGAGACGGGAAGATATGTTTTTGTAGCAAGAGATGCATAATTTTAAAACCTACCTGTACTAATGTGAATCCTATTTTCTTTATATTCTTGTACGTTTCGTTTCAACGGTTACAGCTTTGTGAGCATGCCCAAAATGCTGAAGCCTCGACCTAGCGTCAGGTGTGCATATATCTTCTTTATGTACTAGACATCCTTGGATGTAAATGAACACTCGTTTACTCTGTGTGCGTTTAGCAACCACGTTCTGCAAATTTCACTCCCTACACCTTATATTTGTTTATTTAAAAAACGCTTCTGTACACGCACCCTTGAGGCTCGGTGTGCAAGTCACAATCTACAATTTCCATATGGAAAACCACGTAATTATTCATTTATGAAAATGTTTTTCAGAGTTTTTTTATGCTGGAAAATAGACGCGTAGTGAACACACAGTCGTTGTTAAAGATTGGCCTTTTAAACCCTTACTCAAATCACCCTTATAGAGGGGTACATACAATACACACTTGTTTTACATCGATAGATGGTAGGTGATACAGCAGAGACCATGCAGGGATGGTAACAACTCTCTCCCTTTTTCATTTACAGAGCCTTCTTGAATGGGCAACCTACTCCATCTTGGAAAGTTGCAAACAATCAGGCCGATCAACAGAGAAAAGTCCAAAACTGTCCCGTTCAAATGACAGACCTATCAAAGATCTCCCCATCAACAGCAGAGTAATGGAATCTATCATTGCAGCCGACCTCAGTCAGCAGTCTGAGTCTGTCAGTCAGGTCAGTCAGTCAGTCAGTCAGTCTAGTCAGTCAGTCAGTCTCTCTCTCTCTTCTCTCTCTCATCTCTCTCTCCCCTAACTCGCTAATCACTAGTAACAGTTTTGGCTTCTGACCTGACCATTTCAAACCATACAATGGATATGTTACCTCTTATGACACAGCAGTGAATTGATGCCCTGAAACCAAAGCAAGAGAATTTGACAATGTCTAGATGTCTCTCAGGTCGTTTGGATACTGTTGGTATCCAGGCATTATTTTATTTTGTATCATTGTTGAGCTCGTATGAGAGCGAACACACACCACAGTAAGGCGCATGAGACAAGGACGGGCGGGAGAGGGAAGGGACAAACAGTGTGGAACAGAGACCATTAGGAATCTGTGGAAGGGAGGGGATGGGGCAGGGAATCATGGGGGTATTACAAGTGGACACCACAAGAGACTTTCAGGACCTTACATGACAGGGAACTTTTTGGGAAGGAAGCAGGGAATTGAGGAGGGCAGCTTTGGGGCGTATTAACAGGGGTGAGAAAAAGATTCAAGTTTTGGATGAGGGAAGTAACAGGTGGTGGTGAAACAGCTGTTTTGAGACCTGGAGGGAAAATGGATTTAAGAGAGTTTGGGAGTTTTATTTCAAAGGCAGAAAAAGGAATGAAAGAAGTGGAGGGAGCAGTGATTCGTGATTGTTGGTAGTTTTTACCAGAAGGTAGTTTGCTGGTGGACGCTTGAGCGCCCTGCGGAAATATTGGGGAGGGAGGGGACATAATCGCAGATAAGAGTGAGGGGGGGGTGGGGGGGCGAGACCAGAGAGGAGATGAGTAGAAGACAGAAAGACCACGACCTTGCCTGCGGTGAGAGGAGTGAGAGGCCCAAAGCCTCAGCCTCTCCCAAGAGATGCCAATGAATCCTAAATGCTTGGTTTCCACAGTGTGAAACCAAGAAAGGTGAGAGGGCAAGGAGCCGCACCCAGAGGGGAGAGCAGTACCCATCAGGCTGCAGATGAAGCTTTGGTATTGGGTCAGAGCTCAGGTGGGCGAGAAAGACTTTGCACGACGGAGGATGCCCAGTCAGTGACATGCCTTTGGAGCCAGGTTTTGTAAATGTGGCTTTCCAGGAAAAATCCATGGCATAATAGTGAGAGACCAGAAGGTTTGAATGAAAGGACTTCTTCCAGAGGATTGTTGCAGAAAGTAAGATGGTGGGGCTTTCAAAAGAGTTCCTTTGGAGAAGACATCTCATGAGAGTGTAGATTTTGTCAGGATTGAAAGACATGTTCGCACGTGTTAGATCTAGTTGTGTGATTTTAGCCTCAGATCTGCAGAGAGTGAGGAGTAAGCTGCGGCTTGCCAGTCGACGGATGACAGATGCGTAAGGCACGAGGTTGGAGTCGTGCTCAGAAATAGAGCGGAAGAGGATGCCGTTCGCCTTAGGATTTCCAAGTTATCTCTTCATTGTGGATTGTTTTAGGCTCTGGCTCTATGAGTGGTTGGCTGATTAGCGTGATCTATCAGCGAAGATTAATAGCCAGATGACCTTGAATGGGGTTATGTCCTATGATCTTTCCCTCTGAGGCTGAGTTCCGCCTAAGCTCAGTTATCTTGGTTGTATGTCAGCATTTTGCTCTGATCCATCCAGATACGTGGAAACCAACTTTTGTAAAATTTTGGCCGAATAAACTACCATGCCCCCGTACAGAACACATCTCATACATCGCATGTTGTGGCAACGGATAGTGCTGCCTGTTTGGTTAATAATTTCTTGACCTGAAAAGAGAGCTGCTGGAGTTAAATTTGGAACACATTCAACACAGGCTATGTACATGTCTCACATATGCAGCTCGCCACAAGGAACAGCATTCAATATCCAATCCACTTCCACTTGAACAGCCACCGGAAGAGGTGCAGTTCTTGACTCCTTGCCTTCACTATCTGCCATAACATTTCATTGGGAAGATCATATTCCAAGGTGCCATTAAGGTTAGTCACATCCGGGGTTTCCTCGATAGAGTAAGGCATTCCCTGAGCACACTAACGCTCATATAAAGTTGTACAATGCTTCTAATGCTGAGCTCCAGTCAGAACTGAGGACTCATGTCCATATCTGGGATGCCAGCTCCTGCTTTCATCTCTGCTTCTCTTTGAGGTGTGTCCATAAAAAGGCCTTCCGCAACTCATTGGAATCTTCAAGGCAGCAGGCAGATGTTCTCAGCTCATTGATACAAATATATAGTTTTTCTATCCAGAGAGCACCCCGACCAATGGAAGAGGAAGGTGAAAACCCGCTTGTCACTCTATATGGCATAATAATTGGGCAACATGTTTGGCAAGGGGATATAAACGACACTGAAGTGATGAGAACGTGGAGAGAGATGAGACGCAGAGAGACGAGAGAGACAGAGAGAGAGCAAGAACAGCTGAAATCAGACACGAAGAGGATGGATGCCAGGTTAATGGAAGGTTAACTTGGGTGGTAACTAAAGATAATTGGGAAGGCGGGGGAATACATAGATGAGCATCTCACGCCTTGCTGCTTAGGCCTGAGGAAGAGTGGAAAGAACCTGTCTGCTTAGTCTGTGCCATATTGCGTCCTCCTTGCTGTACATCCAGTCTCTCCCCCATACCCTTGCGTATCCCTGATAACATCACTGTTCTGCCCATTTGTTGTTTATTCCTCTTATGGAGGTCTAAAACTGTCAAGAACCTTCGCTTAATTTCAAAAAAAAATAACACGTAGGCAGGAACTTTTGGTGCCAAAGACTATCCAAATCAATCCACATTCTTTTTCACGAGGCGTGGAGCATTACCTATTTTAATCCCGGGACATCGCACTGTGTCTCACGATATGTCCGTCTTCTGAGCTGTCCGCTGCTTTGATTCCATTCACGACGATAAACCGTTGGATTGGATGCTTCTGCAGCGAGAGCGTATGCATCACGAACAGTGAGCATCGCGCTCAGATGGTGAACGTTAAGGGCGGGTGTACCTGTCTGCCAGCTTAGTCGGTCGGGCGTTAAGACCCCACAGTGGGAACAATGTCACTTAGGTTTTGAATTGATAAAAATGGATTTAACAGAATTAATTTGAATGATTTCGATTGAAAATCTTCATTGGAATGTCATAAGCTGCGAGTGATCGAATAGAAAGGTTTTAAGAATTAACTACTCTGAGACCCGTCATGAACCTTCGTCTCGGTTGGACCTGTTCAGCATGATCTTCTCCTCGCTCAAAGTTTCATTGGAACGATTTGCAATGCCAAGAGAGCGGATCATAGTTTTCCATCTTTTGAGGGTTCCTGAGACTCAACACCTTTTCAGTATTTGTCGCACTGAGGCACTCCACCGATTTATGCTATTATTGTGCACTTCTATTCGCTGTCTCTTCTTGAACCGCATCCAAGTCATCCGACGCTACCTCTGTGTCATCCTCCTTGCTCTCTCACCTGGCCAAACCACAGTCTCTCCGGTTAAACGCCGTAGAAAGCCTTGTTGTTAAACCACCAACCCAGCATCCACCCCCTAACCACGGGCACAACGCTCAGCTTGGGTGGCCGGCCCACAGTCCGAGGATCTGCGGTCTGCCCGCATTCTCTGCCAATGCTTGTCGCAGGTGAGTTCTCCTCAAAGGGGGGCCCTTCCACTCACCATATTTCAGGATCACCTTTCTGCGCAGCACAATCACCTTCAGAGGTGGCCTCGTGAGTAACCCACTGAATCCCGATGATTGCGATTATCCCATTTTACCCACGCTATACCACGTGGGAGTTCACCTGCCATTCAACGGTATACTCCGCCACGGTTTCATCGCCAAACTCGCTGAGTTCGGTGTCACAGGTAGACAGCGAGACTAGAAGCAATGTTATCTTTCTTTCCTCCCCATATAATGTAGGTCTCCTATATCGGTCATCCTTAAAGTTAGATGAGTGTTTCGTGGCAAAAAGGTGCAAACACTGAGGGATGACTGTCTGATAAATGCTCGATGAAGATAGAACAGTTATTTTGGGAAAAGGAATAAAAACACGTCTAAGGACAGTTTGCTGTTCCCAGTAGTCTGGTTATGTCCTTCTAGCAGAGAACGGCAAATCCCCACCTGTCATGGCAGCTATCTTGAGGATTGCTACCTCCATCAGATGCCTTAACACTCGAGAGTAAACGGTCAGGACGCAGGAGAGGGATAAGTACAAGTCAGTCAGAACTGACATCCCTCCTGGGCAAAAGGAAATACCTTTTTGGCAATTTATGCTTGAATTTTGTGAAATCCCATATACTCCGAGCCATGTGCCATAATACAATGGTAACAGTTGCTGTTTCCATTCGGTGAGACTCAATGACTAGATAGAAAGTAGTAGCAAGTATCCTTATCTCAGCGGTGTGTAATTGTGTAGATCGAAGGACCCGAGTTCTACGAAGAACTTAACACTACGATCTATGATGACTCGTTTCCATCTTGTAGTTTCAAAACAGCGGTTTTGCGACGTGCTGTGAATAGCAACTTTAAGTGCAAAACAACACTCTGGTCTGGGACTTGCACAAGCATACCCATACGCAGAGCTATGGGCAGGGAGCTCACATCAAGCACGTATTCAGGCACTCTGGTTTGGCACCCAAAAGCGCAGTACCCGAATTATATGGTCTGGAACCACCCATACAAGCAGTACTGCGTCAGCCTGATTTGGGACCAGTATGAGCAGTACCCAAGACACCCCTGGTTTGGAACTCATGAACATGCAGTGCCAGAGAGCGCTGGCTCTAGGACCCATGAGTAGTACCCAAACGTAGCTTAGAACCTAGAATGAGCAGTACCAGTGCTGCACCCTGGTCTCGGGACCCCTACAAGCAGTACCCCAGAGCCGAGACTAAGATATACCACAGACACCCTATCATGAACAATAAGCTTTTCTCATTTTCCTGGAGTTCTGCAACTGGATAATTTGCCCTCCAGAAATTGAACATGACCATTTTGGCATGTTGAATTCCTGGGCCTTGTGATTGCTATAGGGTGGTAGTGAAATATTGAAAAGGTTTGTTTAAAGAACCTGGCAGTGACAAACACCTTTTTGCATACAAAACCTGGGCTCATGAGAAGAGAGAGAGAGAGAGAGGAGAGAGAGAGAGAGCGAGAGGAGAGAGAGAGTAGAGAGAGAGAGAGATGAAGCTATACTCCTCACTTTCCAGGAGGGGCTCACTGCAGGCCTAGGGCCGCTTGGTGTGTTTTACCTGTCTGGTTATTTTCCAGGGCACTTTCCGGATCGACCTTTAACTTTACTGGCACGTAAAATCCCACATGCGTGACGATATTCTGCGCTTCCTGAGTGCGCCCAGACGCCGCACGTCCAAGTCAAGTCAGTGCATCGTTCTGATAAACCGAAGTCATTTCACTGTTATCAGACAAAGAATGCATATGCACAGTCAATGATGCTTACGACCAAGGCAAAGCAACTTGTTGAAGACATGATGTGAGCATGAGTATCTTTCACAAATTTTCAGCTTTTAAGACCCACAAAAAGTGAAACACAACATCTGATCAAGAAATTAGAACTTCTTCAAAAAATGATGGGTCTCGAAAACTTCCTCTGAGTCGTCGTCAGACTGCCAAGACTGAAGTCCAACATTGCGATCTAGCTTACTTCGCCGACCAAAGGCATAGAGAGAAAATGGATACCTGATCTCGTGGTCTTGTGCAGATTATTAGTGTTGCCCAACCCTTCAAGGAGGATTTGTTTAAGATATAAAAATGATCCGCACGGTCCTTGACAAAGGCCGCGTGCTGGCCCGAAACATTGCCCGTTGGTTGTGCTTCCATTAGTTCTTCATTCGTCAGCAGAAATGTAACCCACCAGCATGGATAATAGCCAAGGAGGACGGCGACCGGCAAGAGTTGGATTGCAGTTCTTTGTCAATCCGGCTGGACCGTTGAGCCTCATTACTGTTGATGCTTCCCTCGTGCCATTTCTCGAGTGCACAGGGAAGACCTTTGAGACTAGTGATGTGTAATGGCATATTACAGTGAAACGCGCTTATCAGCCACAGTGAAAACCCAAAGAAATTTAAATAATTACTCCACTGATCATTGTGAACTCTCTCGCTTTACATCTGTTATGGAAGAATGCATCGTAATCCGTTAAATAGCAACTTCAGGTGGATTTTCTGTTATATTCCCTGGATGAGATTCCATCTTGTTGGTCCCACGACGACCTACTAAGTAAAAACATAGCATGTGTCATATCGATGATGCAATCGACTTGTTTCATCGAATGCAAAAATTATTTTTGCAGGTAAGTAATCTTACCCTTTACATCAGGGAAAATTCACGACTGCAAGTGGTCACAATGTGTTTTCCCTTTGTTACAGGGCCATATGGAGGTTTGGCTGGTAGATGTCGTGAATAGCGATTTCTTGTGGAAGATACTGTATGTTTCTCGAATAGAAGGATAATATTGGTAAATAGGTACAGCAATGTAGCTTTATCTAATTAATAACATTAAAGACAAGGAACAAAAGTGCTGACGATATAGCATTTGAATCCAGCGTTACAGCATGCATGAAATTGAAGTGTTTAGTCAGGAAATTGACCTGGACACACAAAATGTTTTGTTCAGCGGCTGGAGGAAGTCTTGTTAATAAGACAAGGTGTACTCCTTCCTGTTTTTACAAATATGTGGAGTGGTACGTGTTACAATTCCATGGTTGGCTTGTGTTTTTATTTTTTCTGATTTGAAGTAATGTGATGATTCAAGCAACATAATTATCTAATATGTGAGTAACATATATATTATACAATATAAACATACTTATATATATATAATTACTACATACATTATATATATAATTATATACATACATACATATATTACATACATTATATATATATACATACATACATTATATATATATATATATACAACATACATTATATATATATTATATACTACATACATTTTATATATATATATATATATATATATATATATATTATATATATATACATATCATACATATATTTGTTCACGGCTTTGGAAATTCGCAACACACCATGAAGGCCCCGTAGGTGAGATATCTCTAGTACAATGTGTAGTTAGCCGCAAACTCCGTTGTTTAGAGGAATTTATGTGATTCATTTCAGGCTGCGACGCTTTGAGATA
>CM068952.1:199236400-199254876 GCA_035128595.1 Eptatretus atami
AAGTCTGCTCTGTGTCTTTCTTTTGTAAGTGCTTGTAAATAAATTATTGCAGAAATGTTCCCAGTTCGCTTCTGTCTTTTCTTTCATTGGTCCAGCATGGTTCGGATCTGAGGTTAGCCAGGTCTTTATCCCTGATAATTATCTGTTCATCCTAGGCGGTACGTCCTTGGTAGTTTCACTCGGCTGCATCCGAACTGGAAAGGTAGTTGGTAGTTGGTCGAGTGATCTGGTTCGGGTAAGACGTACCGAGGGCGTGGTTCCCCGGTAGACGACACCACATGGTTAATTAGGTAAATTGGTTCTAGACAAAAGATCCTACACTACGCAGTGGAGGTATTGGCGTCCACGTCGGTTAAGCCACGCCACCGGTCACGGAATTATGCGTGAGCGACGGCCTACAATCCGGAGTCTGATGGGAGACGACGTAACTTCCCGCCACCTCACGGTTGTTCTCGCACTGGGACGCACGGCCGACAACATATACAACACATCTATACATACTACATATGGTGTTGTGTATTATATAATATATAATATATTATATATATATATTTATATATATAATAATATATATATATATATTGTTTACAAGCTGTGGAAAGTTTCACAGAGCACCATATAGGTCCTTAGATCAGGTTATGCTGATAAGTTTGTGGTTTCAGAAAGATTTCCCCACCGTTGCTCTAATGGAAATATTCGTGTCACCGGGCTGTGATCTTTGAGTTAGCCGATTTTTTTACTATCGTTATTTTGCGACAACCACAACGCCCAACCACGAACCACCTTCTCGCATCACGCCACCACCAACCACCCTCTCGCACAACCAGCCTTCACAACAACGACATCTCCCACCATCTCCAAACTGCATCGCCCCCCAATAAACCTCCAACATGAACAACATCGCCTCACTTCATCTCCGAAACGTGTGAGAGTCCGCCTATCTTTGCGCCCGGAACGGCTTGAGATCGCTGCAAATAACGTGGTGGTTCTTGTTCCAGCGACGGTGATTTCTGCCACACGTTCGCTTCTCCTTCACGTTGGTGATTTCTACCACGTCCGGCTGCTCCAAGCTTCGCCTCTAGATTCGGATCAAGAGATAGAAAGGCGGAGCGCAGCGGGGTCGAAGTTGTCGGAGAGCGGAGGTCAAAATCTCGTCTCTCGGGCCCTATAAAAGGGCGAGCGGAACGCAAGCGCAGTGAGCCTGGAGAGTTTGAGGAAGCTGCGTGGGAAGTGCTGGAGCCCGCAGCCTGGCAGTGCGATAAGCTGAGGAGAGCGGAGGAGGCACGAACTGAGGACGCGGCTAAGCCTGCGTGTGCGCAACGGAAGCTGCGCATCTCAAGTGCATGAAGGTGGGAGAGAGCCGGAAGAGAGCTTCGCCAGCAGCGCCAGACGGTCTGAGGTGATTGCAGGGCTTCGCGGACAGGTCCGAGCAGTGGTTGAGGGACGGAGGGTTCTTACAGAGCATCACTCTAGAGGATGCAAAGACCTGTTCTTACTCTCAGGCGTTGCTTGGCTGGGGCCCGAATTACTCGGCTGCTTGGCGAGGCCTGGGCCTAACCATGGCTACCCTAAGCTGCGCTCGGAGTACGGACGGTACGGAATGCCCCAGCGAATCCCCACCCGGGGAAGGTAACTGCGGGGCAGTCTCGTGAGCTCCTTCGGTCCGGCCAAGTTCCAGCGTTATAAAGAACCTGAAGAGGTCCAGTCTACCCTCTGTCTTTGAGGGGGTTTTTCCTTGCTTTTCGTTGTGTGGTAAGTTGTGGCGCCGAGTTCCTCAAGTAAAACTGTATAAGTGACTTGTACATAATAGATAAGACGGTATTAGCTCCTTTGAATTGGCATGGTGTGTGTTTTGTATTGATTGCATACCTGTTGTACGTGCATGCCCTGTTTATGTGTGCGTTTGTGAAATAAATGTGCTTGTTTAAATTAACTTTGTTCGTCGCGTCATTTCCCTTAATTGAGCTTCCATATTGCATTCGGAACTATAGCGGGCTTTTTGGATAGCCATAATAGGATCGGGGTAATCCGCGACGTCTCACGATAATACCTCGCATCGGTTATCCCAAAAACGGAGCGAGCTGCTTAAAGCGGCTCGTGTCAAGCAGGCTCGTTGAGGTACAATCTCTCGCTAATCTACCTGCGCGAATATTAGGTAAATCGATTATTTGGTGATCAGACCCTGTTAGCGCGGGGTAGAGTGTGGACAAGGTTGTGGGTGTGCTTGGAGCACTCCCGTGACTGTGTTTTCGGCGTTGTTTACCGGAAGTCGCGACTGAATTGTCCGTCCGGTGCGCTACGGCCCCCGCGATTTGGCTAAAGCGGCTTGTCCGCACCCGGTGGAGGGGAGAAAGTCGTACATATATATAATATATATATATTATATATATATATATATATATATATATATATATATATATATATTATGAAGGTATGAGGCCCGGCTCCGGAGGGGTGATGTAAGCGACATTTTTTTAAATGATATGATGATGATGGCTCGATGATAGGGGAGGGTTAAAATAGTGCATATGGCATTAACTCTCCAAATGGCTGATGTGGCCCTTACATCAACTCTCCTAACGGCGGCGCTTTTATATATTTATAAATTATATATACATAGTACATCCTCGCCTGCAGGGTGATGGAGCACAAATCACTCCCAGGGTGAGAGAGCACGAACACGACTCGTCAGGGTGATGGAGCATGAATCACTCCTCTGAATGACCGGAGGGCAAAAACATCCGCGCGAGTTTAAACGATCTTCAGGACGTAGCACGACTATTATCGACTGCAAGGCGTTCGGCAGTGCTTAAGCACTCATGCAAGCACTCCAATTAAATGGGTTGATAAGAGACGGTTGGCCAGGCTTTCGCTACATATCATTTAGGATCCCGTTAAACTTTTGAAGCCGGTCTTCACCATGCATGCAGCAGGTAGTGACATAAAATTAATTATTGCAAATAAATGGTTTGTCCACAAAGAGTTGCAGCTGAAATGCAGACAACCCTGGAGACATCATAAAGTTCAATCGCGCCATGGAAATAAAACATTGCAAGTTAATTCCACCATCTTGCCTGCTCATCTGTGCACGCATCACGTGGTACATCGGTTCGGATCCGTGGCAAACGTTTAACTTTACTTTAAAACGTCTGTTTTTTCACCAGATTTGCTTTGAATCAACTGAGGCACCTTGCAACATCATCCAAAAATATATATATAGGATCTAGCAGACACTATGGATTGGCAGCCCCTCCCCCCCCCCGGGGAACAGGGCACAGGTCAAACAGGTGCATTACAATCATTT
Source organism: Eptatretus atami (assembly GCA_035128595.1). Taxonomy (NCBI): domain Eukaryota; kingdom Metazoa; phylum Chordata; class Myxini; order Myxiniformes; family Myxinidae; genus Eptatretus; species Eptatretus atami. The sequence goes on from CM068952.1 coordinate 199,239,705, forward strand.
AGCTCAATGAAGCTAGTTAATTTTTGGCACGTTCCTCAATTTTGTATTCACTCAATGTAATTCTCCAAAAGTAGAAAGCATAAGTTTAATGCTTTTGGAATTTTCATATTTTTCTTTGATATCTTTTGGAAAAGGAGGAACATAGCCTAGCTCACTTCAGTAAATTAGAATATCGGCTTAGTTATGGACTTCATTATTTTTTAAAGGATTCAGATTTCAGCAACAGATTTTGACACTTATGTAGTCCTGGACGATATACGCATCCTCAAACCAAAATAATATTTTGATATATGCATTAATTAGTCCGAGAGAATATATCATGGGAAATTCATATAAATGCATGAAATCGTTCCAAGCTCTTAATTTTGAAACACTCTTGTACTTTACAAAAAATGATGTATACAGCAATTTGTAGCTATGATGGAGTGACGAAAGTGAAAAAAAACAACTTCATCGTGAAGAAATAATTGCGGCCTGTTCCAAGTCAAGGCATGGTTGAAGCATGGCAAAAAACATCGGCAGCTTCAGACGCCCAGCGAGGTTCCCATGGAAACGCCTTCATATATGAAGAGAGAGAGAGAGAGAGACAGAGAGAGAGGAGAGAGAGAGAGAGAGAGAGAGAGAGAGATGAGAGAGAGAGAGAGAGAGACGTGGCGGCATCGCACTTCGCCCTGATGAAGGATATAATTAAATAAGGCCATTAATTATCTTAAAAAGGGGTGTTTTAATTAACCCAAACCCAAATTTTCAACACTTGGACGTTCCTTGGAGTTTTCCTTTTGTCATGTAATTAAAGTTTCAGGCGTGCGTAGGTTTTTATGGTTTGTGGAGTTATGCAGGGACACACACTACACACACAGCCTATTATTAGTGTATATATTATATATTATATGTATATTATATATATATATGATATATATATAATTAATACAAGGTGGGGCATTTCTGTCTGAACACATTTGCAATCTTTCTAGACGGAAAGCAAGTGTTGGCATAAGTAATTATTGTTTTCTTTGTTTTACAGATATACTGAAAGTTTTTAATGAGAGCCTTTAAATGCAATGAGCATCAAAAAAAAAAAATTTGAAATGCAAATGAGCAATGCCATTTCACAAACAAAGGTCATCATGACCGATGAAGCAACACTTTATTTGGCCAGATTTAACTCCACCAGATTTCTTCCCTATGGGGATTTTCTGAAGGGAAAGTTTATCGGGAACATCCATACATCAATCGATTGAAATTGAAGGCAAACATCACTGCAACCATCTGCTCTACTGATCAAGAGAAATTGCTGCTAATGAACAATAGTGATGATCCACTGTCGTGAATGCACGAATTCGAAAGGTTCCCATTTGTCTGATGTAATTTTTAAGAAATAAAGAATCAAAATTTATTTTAAAACTTGAAGTATGTGCCTATTTTGTTATAGAAATTTTATTGGATTTGTTTTAAGAAACAAAAAAGTGTAAGGATATTAAAACCATCAGATAAAATGCCCCACCCTGTATATCTAATATTATATATATAATATATATTATATATATATATATATATATATATATATATTATATATGTATATACATACACACGTCTGTGTAAGGCTGGGTCATAATATTTCCAATGGGAAATTTTTTATTGTTGTGTTAATGTTTGTTTCAGATAACTACTGCCAGATGGCTGCCCCAATGACACATAAACCGTAAGGAAAAAGTGGAAACTTTTGGGGGCTATTTAAAGGCACGCATGCATAAGAACGGACGCGAAAACTTTCGAAACGAGCACAACATAAGTGCAATGCATCCAAACCACAAAACCTCCAGCTGTGAGAGACAGCTTTGTCTGTCGTATTCGAGAATACACCCTGGAGTGTATTCAAGACAGAGAGACAGCTTTGTCTTGTCTAACACCTTGAGTCGAGAACATTTGTTCTCGACTCCAGGGAGCCCAATTTGAACACATGGTAAGATTGGTAAAAAATTAAAAACCCTATTGGACGATTCACTCTGTTATATATACAAGGGCTCCTTGGGGGGGAATTAATCCAGTGCTGTTCGCTAGGTGAGCTTCTCCTTCCGGGTGGTGGTTTTTGTGATGGTTGGACATTGTTAAAATAAGAGTTATGGTTTCATGGTGGTTATCTTTTGTGTCGTGGGCAGCAGCAGCACTGTCTGACCCCACCTCCGCAATATACACATTAAAGGGTTTTTGGTTCCTTAAACGGATTGTCAGGACAAACATGTGTGGTAGCTTAAAATCTTGCCCAGATTCTGAAAGTACTACACCAATATTGGGGCCTCTATGTGCAACGGGTTCGGCTGTGGAAAATAACGTACAAAACGCTTAAACAAATAATTTCACAATGTTTAGATAATAAGACAATTTTACCTTCTGGGACATTTAAACGCCGCGAGACATATTCAGTAAGAGCTTAGTCTAAGTGATACCATGTTTGATGTGGAATCATTTATACTTGTGTTGTAAAATTCTCTAAAGGATTGTTTCGCAGGAGAGAGGTTGGCTGATATGTTCAGTTTGTGGTTATACTGGGCCTAACAAACAGTGCAAAAGACTATCCGGTCAGAAGACACTTATGTAAGGTAGTTTATGAATTGGTGAAGTGCATAATATGGAGAGAGAAAGTTTAACCTCAGGTGAATGCAGAACTTGATCAAGTGTATTCACACTGGCATGATGTTAGGCATCTAATTTCAAACAAAAGGTTCAGAAGGAAGGTACGTACAATTAAACATAATTATTTAGTAGTGATGTCACTTCAACTGTTGGCTGATGGCTGGATGAACTCCTGATGCAGGAACCAGGTTCAGTCTTACAAACATAATCGACCGTCCTGTTATAATTTCCACTGTGCAGCTTCTCCTGTCGATCATAGTGCAGTCATTGATGTTTCAATATCACAAACACCAAGCTTGCCAAACCAACTTTGGATATTGCTCATGGAACATGGATAGAGACGAGAAACAAAGTGTTTCTTGAGAAAGTTTTTTTTGTAGATCATAGTGGAGGCTCTTGTAAGAGCTTGTATAGTACAATGAACAGATCAGGACAGAACAGGACAAAAGGAACAGTTGGAAGAGAGTTGTTGTGATGGAAAAAATTGTGGCCTTGCCAATTTGAGTGGTGATGCGTAACGTCTTAGAGAAAGTTGAGTTTATGATGGAACAATGTCCTTGAGAAATTTCAGTTTATATATCGATATAATAAATATCAGTGTGTGTCAGTTTAGTGGTCAGTGCATCTCCTCCTAATCCAAAATATGAAACCCAACAGCCCCAAACATTTCATGCATATAAAGGGAACTCCAGGTAGTGAGAGACTGAAAAAACTGGGGTTGGTTTGGGTGAATTTAAACACCCTATTTGAGATAATTGATGGCCTTATTTATTAACATCCTTTATCGATGGTTTCCATCATCGGTCAGCCCCTTTAACAACGCAGTCTCTCCCTCGCGGGGTTCTCAATTCGACGTTTTTTTGGGGCCCTGCCAAACAATATCTCGACTTGGAACAGACCACAAAGTTTTCTGTTTCTTGCATAAAATTATTGAATGCTGATGTTCATACTCAACAAATTGTTGGACTACATCGCCAAAGCTTATAAAATGCCCAGAGAAGCCAGGTTTATGGCTTTATTTTCAATCTTTCCGCAAATGCGATAACTATCGAGAATCTCTTAACCTGAGCCGAATTTCAAAATTTAAACTGCGGTGACTAAGCAGCAGTTCCTAGCAGCCCTGAAACTTTTCATGCATACTAGGGAAAATCCAAGGGAGTGAATGAAATGAAAATTGGGTGTTTGGTAAAGTTAAACCCTCTTTTTGAAGAGACCCCTTACCCTTGTGTCAGCCCACATTAACCTCCCGCAAGGGTCTTTATCCACCATTTGTTTCAGCCAAATCAGTCACAACAGGCCACTGCGTGTAACATTTGGAAGACTGACAACACGTCTTCCGATCATTAAAATGAAGGAAACAAAGGTACATTGATTACAACTCATGCAGAGGAAACGAGTCGGTATGCACATTTTGTTTGCATGACGATCGTTGGCAGCGGTCTCTAATATCAGCGGTCTAAATTAAACTACGTCTCAATAATAATGCAGAGGAAAGAAAACAGTGGTCTTGAATAAATAAATAAAAACTTTAGGTTTTCGCGCCGAGCTTTTCAAGCTTATTAAACAAACCGATGGGCATGTAACTGACATGTTATGTGATGTAAGATAAACATTAAGAGGCGATGAAAATCGCTTTGGTAATTAATTAGTCCGGGAGGGCCGGGGTAAATTCCCAAGAGATATTTCACCGTGTACTGTCACTTTAAGAAGTTACGTACACGTACACTTTGAAATGTACATGTAAACTTTGTACACTCAACATCCACGTCTGAGTTTAAGTAACATTTAAAAAAAAAATCAAAAACACAATTGAAAACCGAACAAGGTAATGTTTTCATTCCACCAAATAAGTCATAATTATTTGAGTCCTTTCATCTTTTTTTTTTTTTTAAAACTGTCCTTTTATTGGCGTTCTGTATGTACTGTATGTTGGCGGATGTCCAGGGGTGTTTAGTTACCAAAGCAGTAGCTAGCGCTTGCCAACCAGCTGTGTCCTTATCAATGGTTTCAAATGAATGCTTGCTTGAGTGCTTAAAGCCACCTGGCGAGCACTCGTAGAAATTTGGTAACTGAACACACCCCAAACTCATTACAATCTTTAGATGTTTATGCTTACATCTTTAGACTTCTTTAGATTAATTCGTCCCTCAGGGGGCAGAAATTTTGACACAACACGTGGCAAGTTAGAGGTGACGAGGAGAAATTGAGGTTGGTAGGATCGAGAGCGGGTTTTATTTAATATTTTCTTTTTTCTCAAATGTGCGTTAAAATGCTTTATTCACTGTTGGTTAACACAAATGTGGTAATCAGATGTCTGACAAATATCTGTATAAGAGTAACACATTGGTAAGTTTGGCAAGGAATCACATTATCTCTCAAATGTGCTAAATGCTAATGATGTCAAAAACTTGAAAATTGTACAAACAAAAACCTATACATCGATTTAAAGGTAATATTACTGCCTTCATCTAACGATATAAAGGTTTGGAAAAAGAAAGAAAGGGAGGGAGGGGGGGGTGCCAGTGGAGAGGGAGGGGAAGAGATGGGGTGGGAGGCTGGATTTGGAGGGAGTGAGGTGGAAGAGGTAGATAAAGGCGGTGGGATGAGAGAGGGGAAGGGGTGGAAAGAGGGACCGGCGTTGCTGCAGGAACGTAGCATACCTTTGCTAGTGATGACGTGTATTTGAGAAGGTTGAGTTGATGAATGGAACGTGTCCTCGAGAAAGTCGAGCAGGTGGATGAAATACATTGTCCTCCTTTGGAAGTTTGAGATGTTGTATTCAGGTAGCAACATCAATACGCTTGTGCAATGCTCCAAGTTGAATATTGGCGTATAGGAAGGTTTCTAATGCTAACCTATTTATATTATTTTAACTTTTCCAATTGGGTATGTTAATTGTATTGGAGATATTGAGATACACAAGTCAGATTTTAAACTTGAACTCGGACTTGTATCGTTGAAACAACTTCCCGTGCCTCTTATCAACCCTGTGAACTTTGAATGTGTTGGGCCCAGCTCTCAAATTCCCAGGGTACAGGAAACAATCGTTGACCAGGAAAGCGAGGAGACTGAGGGTTTCTCATCAATCCTTTCAGCAGCGTGGCCTCGGCAACGCACCTCGGAAAAGTGGTCGTGACACAGAGAGAGGGTTGTAAAGTCACACCACATCAATGTGACGCCCACAGTAAGCACGAGATTCGATTAAATCTTGGCGTGGCAAGCTTCGTTTCTTTCAACCTGTAAACGAGCAAAATATCTGTACTGTGTGTTTTTGCTTTTACATTCGCATTCACTTAGGAATGATTCTACTTTTACGGTAACTGTGGTGCTCCATCTGTGTGGCCCATTCCCTCAAATCATTTCCCAAACTTATTATATCTCCTTTCTCTCTCTCTTTATCATTTCCATGTTCTCGATTGTTACCCTATCACCATTTGTACATTCGTAATACGTAGATAGCCTCTTAACACTGGGAAGAAAGATGCAAGAATTACATCCTTTTTTTATCCTTCCATTCCTCTCCTTGTTTAACACTCTCGATCATCTTCACCAATGGTGGCAAGTAAACACAGCAATAAGGAGGCAATCCTGTCTTCTCAATGCAATACACGCACTTGGATGCCATAAATAAATAACATCTCGACGTGTTTGGAAATCAAAATATATCAACAAAAACAAAATGATCGGCTGTGTGCCTGGGATAATTAATAAGAGAAGGAGAATCAAAACAAGTATCGGTAATTAAAGGGTTGCTTCTATCTCGGATTTGCGGTCAGGGACCAATGAGAAACTCGAAGAAGGCGGCTGCAGAAGAAAGCAAAATGGTTGACCGAAGTGGACGGCATTTGAAGGTACCCCGCATGTCGTGGTGTGCAGGTTGATTAATGCCTTTGATGACCAAAGTGGGAAACAACTGTTGTGTGATGCGCCAATGACTCTTGTAACACATCAAACGAACGCCTTATCACAAGACTTTTGCTTCCCATGAATGAGATGCACCGCGTGATGAGCGTTGTACGTTTTGCTGCCAATAAATGTCATTCCATAAATCATGTATCTCATAAGCATAATCTGCCCACCGACAAAAAATCTGTCCGGTGGAGAAATAGGGAGCAAAGGGAAAGGTTTCACTTGAATGAATGGGATTGTGGATAGGGTCATCTGGCAGGATGGCCTAGAGGTATGCACACTCACCTCTAAGCTGTGTACCTGGGTTTGAATTGCGACCCAGCTATAACTCTCATCCTGCCAAAGCTCAACAGGCATGACGAGGCATCAAAGTGTGCGTGCCGTCCCTCGGGATCGATCGTAACTGGGCCGGCATACGCATCAGTTGGTTGGACGTTAAAGAATCTCCTGCCCTGAACCCACGGAGCACTGCATCAGCAGCTCAGCCAGTGTATGCTACTCACAGATTCATGTGCTGCATACAAAAAGAAAATAGGAAGAGAAGATGGTAGAGTAACACATCTCCAGAAAAAGGACAACTCGGTGTGAAGCCGTTGAGCTGCAGCGCCCTTGCATAATCGGTACTTCAAGCATTATCGACACCAGTATAAAAAGGGCCGTTTTCCAAAAAATGAAAGGGGACTTTTTTTATTCGAAATAATTCAAGGAGAACGGGAAGATATGTGTTTTGTAGCAAGAGATGCATAATTTTAAAACCTAACCTGTACTAATGTGATCTATTTTCTTTATATTCTTGTAGCGTTTCGTTTCAACGGTACAGCTTTGTGAGCATGCCAAAATCTGAAGCCTCGACCTAGCGTCAGGTGTGTGCATATATCTCTTTATGTACTAGACATCCTATGGATGTAAATGAACACTCGTTTTTACTCTGTGTGCGTTAGCAACCACGTTCTGCAAATTTCACCTCCCTACACCTTATATTTAGTTTATTTAAAAACGCTTCTGTACACGCACCCTTAGGCTCGGTGTGCAAGTCACACATCTACAATTCCAATGGAAAGACCACGTAATTATTCATTTATGGAAAATGTTTTTCAAGAGTTTTTTTATGCTTGGAAAATAGACCGTAGTGAACACACAGTCGTTTGTTAAAGAATTGGCCTTTAAACCCTTACTCAAATCACCCTTATAGAGGGGTACATGACAAAACACACTTGTTTTACATCGATAGATGGTAGGTGATACAGCAGAGACCATGCAGGGATGGTAACATACTCTCTCCCTTTTCATTACAGAGGCCTTCTTGAATGGGCATACCTACTCCATCTTGGAAAGTTGCAAACATCAGGCCGATCAACAAGAAAAGTTCCAAAACTGTCCCGTTCAAATGACAGACCTATCAAAGATCTCCCCATCAAACAGCAGAGTAATCGGAATCTATTCATTGCCAGCCGACCTCAGTCAGCAGTCTTGAGTCTGTCAGTCAGATCAGTCAGTCAGTCAGTCAGTCTAGTCAGTCAGTCAGTCTCTCTCTCTCTCTCTCTCTCTCTCTCTCTCTCCCCTAACATCGCTAATCACTAGTTAACAGTTTTGGCTTCTGACCTGACCATTTCAAACCATAGCAATGGATATGTTACCTCTTATGACACAGCAGTGAATTGATGCCCTGAACCAAAGCAAGAGATTTGAACAATGTCTAGATGTCCTCAGGTCGTTTGGATACTGTTGGTTCCAGGCATTATTTTATTTTTGTATCCATTGTTGAGGCTCGTATGAGAGCGAACACACACGCACAGTAAGGGCTGCATGAGACAAGGACTGGGCGGGAGAGGGAAGGACAAAAAGTGTGAACAGAGCATTAGGAGATCTGTGGAAGGGAGGATGGGCAGGAATCATGGGGGGGTATACAAGTGGACACCACAGAGACTTTTCAGGACCTTACATGGACAGGGAACTTTTTGGAAGGAAGCAGGGAATTTGAGGAGGGCGCTTTGGGGCGTATTAACAGGGGTGAGAAAAGATTAAGGTTTTGGATGAGGGAGAGTAAACAGGTGGTGGTGAAACAGCTGTTTTGAGACCTGGAGGAAAATGGGATTTAAGAGAGTTTGGGAGTTATTTCAAAGGCAGAAAAAGAGAATGAAAGAAGTGGAGGTGAGCAGTGATTCGTGGATTGTTGGTAGTTTTTACCAGAAGTAGTTGCTGGTGGACGCTTGAGCGCCCTGGCGGAATATTGGGGAGGGTAGGGGACATATATCGCAGATAGAGTGAGGGGGGGGTGGGGGGGCGAGACCAGAGAGGAGATGTAAAGACAGAAAGACCAACCGACCTGCCTGCGGTGAGAGGAGTGAGAGGCCCAAATCCTCAGCCTCTCCCAAGAGATGCCAATGATCCTCAAATGCCTTGGTTTCCACAGTGTGGAAACCAAGAAAGGTGAGAGGGCAAGGAGCCGCACCCAGAGGGGAGAGCAAGTCTCCATCAGGCTGCAAGATGAAAGCTTTTGTATTGCGCGTCAGAGCTCAGGTGGGCCGAGAAAAGACTTTGCACGACGGAGGATGCCCAGTCAGTGACTGCCTTTGGGAGCCAGGTTTTGTAAATGTGGCTTTCCCAGGAAAATCATGGCATAATAGTGAGAGACCCAGAAGGTTGAATGAAAGGACTTCTTCCAGAGGAATTGATTGCAGAAAGTAGATGGTGGGGATTTCAAAGAGTCCTTTGGAGAAGACATCCATGAGAGTGTAGATTTGTCAGCGATTGGAAAGACATGTTCCACGTGTTAGATCTAGTTTTGGATTTTACTCAGATCTGCAGAGAGTGAAGTAAGCTGCGGCTTGCCAGTCGACGGATGACAGATGCGTAGGCACGACGGGTGGAGTCGTGTCCAGGAAAAGAGAGCGGAAGCAGGATGCGTTCAGCCTTGGTGATGTTCCAAGTTATCTTTCATTGTGGATTGTATTAGGCTCTGTGCTTATGAGTGGTTGGCTGATTGACTAATCTATCAGCGAAGCCATTGCAATAGACAGATGACCCTTGAATGGGGTTAGGTCCCTATGATCTTTCCCTCTCGAGCTGAGTTCCGCTTAAGGCCTCAGTATTCTTGGTGTATGTCAGCATTTTTCCTCTGATCCATCCAGATTACGTGGAAACCAACTTGTTGTCAAATTTGGCCGGATAAACTCCTATATCCCCCGTCACGCAACACATCTCTACATGATGTTGAAACGGTAGTGCTGCTGGTTTGGTTTAATAATCTTCCTTGACCTGAACAAGAGAGCTGCTGAGAGTTAAATTTGGAACACATTCAACACAGGCTAGTGTCACATGCTCTCACATTGACGCTCGCACAAGGAACAGCATTCAACATATCCAATCCACTTCACTGAACAGCCACCGGAAGAGGTGCAGTTCTTGGACTCCTTGCCTTCACTATCTGCCATAACATTTCATTGGAAGATCATATTCCAAGGTGCCATTAAAGGTTAGTCACATCCGGGGTTCCTCGATAGAGTAAGGCAATTCCCTGAGCCACGTGAACGCTCATAACAAGTTGTACATGTCTTACTGCTGAGCTCCAGTCAGAATATGGATCATAGCCATATCTGGATGCCAGCTCCTGCTTCCATCTTGCTTCTCTTTGATGGTGTCGAAGAAAAGGCCTTCCGCAACCCATTGGAATTCTCAAGGACAGCAGGCAGATGTTCTCAGTCATTGTCACAAAATATCATATTCTTTTCTATGCCGCAGCGAGCACGACTGGCAACTGGAAGAGGAAGGTGAAAGCGGCTTGTCATCTGAGTATGACATTAAGAATTGGGCACAATGTTGGCCAGGGAATAAAACGAACTGAAGTGTGAGACGGAGAGAGATGAGACGCATAGAGAGACGAGAGAGACAGAGAGAGAGACAAGAACACTGAAATCAGGAACAAGCAGGATGGGATGCCAGGTAATGTAAAAGGTTAACTTGGGGGTAACTAAAGATAATGTGGAAGGACGGGGGATACATAGTGAGGCAGTCTACTGCCTTTGCCTGCTTTAGGCCTGGAAGAGTGGACAAGAACTGTCTGCATTAGTCTGGCTGCCTATTCGTCCTCCTTGTGTACTATCCTAATACTCTCCCCATTACCCTTGCGTATCCTGATGAACACGCTGTCTGCCCATTTGTTTGTTTATACTCCTCTTAATGGAGTCAGAGAACGTACTAGAACCTTCGCTAATTTCAAAAAAAAATACACGAGCGCAGGAACTTTTTGGTTCAACAGATACCAACACATCCACGAGATCTATTTTTTTTAAGAGGCGACAAATTTTTAATTCCCGTCACGTCGCACTGCTGTCCTTCACTATTCCCGATCTTCTGAGCTGTCTCGTGTTTGATTCCACTTCACGAGATAACGTTGGAATTGGCATGCTTCCGATGCCAGAGCGTATGCAGTCACTGAAAGTGCCATCGCGCTAAGATGGTAACGTTTAAGTGGCGGTGTCCCGTCTGCCAGTCATTAGTCTCGGTGGGCGTTTAAAGACCCCACAGTGGGAACAATGTCACTTAGGTTTTGATTGATAAAATTGGATTTAACAGACATAATTTGAATATTTCGATTGAATCTTCAGTTGGAATCGTATAGCTGCGAGTGATCGAATTGGAAAGTGTTTTAAGATTAATACTCTGAGACCGTCGAGCCTTCGTCTGAGATTTGACCTGCTCTCATCATGATCTCTCCTCGCTCCAAAGTTTCATTAGGAACGATATTGCATGCCAAGAGAGGGATCATTTTTCCATCTTTTGAGGTTCCTGAGAGCTAACCCTTTTCATATTTTCCACTGAGGTACACTCGCACGCTGCTTTTATGCTATTATTGTGCACTCTATTCGCCTCGTCTCTTTTAACCATAAGTCATCTCGACATTCTACTTGTGTCATCACTCCTGCTGGCTGCCACCTGGCCAAACTCTCGTCTCTCCGGTAACCCTAGAAAGCCTTGTTGTTCAACCACCAACGTCCAGCATCCCACCCCCTAACCACGGGCACAACCTCAGCTTGGGTGGCCGGCCACAGCCTTGAGACTGCCGCTCGCCCATCGCTGCCAAGGCTCATCGCACGGGTGAGTGCTCCTCAAAGGCGGGGCCTCTCACTTCACCAGTACTTTCACGGATTCACCTCTTTGCAGCAAATACCTCAGACGGTTGGTGCTTCGGAGTAATCCACGTGAACCCGAGATTGCGATTATCTCCCTTTTACACAGTCTGCACTACCACGTGGGAGTTGACGTGCCATACTAAGGTATACTCCGCCACGGTTTCATTCGCCAACTCGTGTTCGGTTGTACAGGTTTAACAGCGCACTGAACATGTATCTTTTTCTTCCCCCCTAAATTGTAGGTCTCCTACTATACTCATCGTGTAAAGATTCAGATGAGTTCTTCGTGGCAAAAGGTGCAAACACTGAGGGATAGACTGTTCTGATAAGAAGCTCGGATGAGAAAGACATTATTTTGGGAAAGTACTAAAACAACGTCTAGGACAGTTTGTGTTCCCAATAAGTCTGTTTATTCCTTCTTGCAGAGAACGCAAATCCCCACCTGTATGGCAGCTATCTTGAGGACTTGAGCTACTCCATCAGATGCCTTAACACTCGAGAAGTAAACGGTGCAGGACGCAGGAAAGGGATAAGTACAAGTCAGTCAGACTGACATCCCTCCTGGGCAAAAAGGAGACCTTTTTGGCAATTTATGCCTTGAATTGTTGTGAATCCCAATATACTCCGAGCAAATGTGCGCATAATACAATGGTAACAGTGCTGTTTCCATTCGGTGAGACTACATGAACAGAAGAAAGTAGTAGGCAAGTATCCTATCTCGCGCGCTGTGTAATTGGAGACTTCCGAGAAGAACCCGAGTTCTTACAAGAACTTAACACTCTGACGCATCTATGAGACTGTTTCCATCGCATTCAAACGGGTTTGCCGACGTGCTGTGGAATGAGCACATTCTAAGTGCAAAACAACACTCTGGTCTGGGACTTGCACAAGCATACCCTCGCCAGAGCTATCGGGCAGGAGAGTCACATAAGCACGTATCAGGCACTCTTGGTTTGGCACCCATAGAAGCGAGTACCCAATTATATGGTCTTTGGAACCCATAACAAGCAGTACTGCGTCAGCCTGATTTGGGACCAGTATGAAGCAGTACCAGACAACCCTGGTTTGGAACTCACTGAACATGCAGTGCCAGAGAGCCTGGCTGCAGACCCATGAGAGCTAATCCCAAAGTGCTTAGAACCTAGAGAATGAGCAGTACAGTGCTGACCTGGTCTCCGGGACCCCTACAAGGCAGTACCCAGAGGCCGAGACTAGATAACCACAGACACCGCTATTCATGAGACAATAAGCTTTTCTATTTTCCTGGAGTTCTGACACTGATAATTTGCCCTCCAGAAATTGAACATGACCATTTTGGCATGTTGAATTTCTGGGCCTTGTGATTGCTATAGGGTGGTAGTCGAAATATTGAGAAAGGTTTGTCTTTAAGAACCTGGCGTGACAAACACCTTTTTGCATAACAATAAACTGGGCTCATGGAAGAGAGAGCGTAGAGAGAGAGAGAGAGAGAGAGGAGAGAGACGAGAGAGTAGAGAGAGAAGAGATGAGCTATACTCTCACTTTTCCAGGACGGGGCTCACTGCGGCCTAGGGCCCGCTTGGTTGTTTTACCTGTCTGGTTTATTTCCAGGGCACTTTCCGGATCGACCTTTAACTTTACTGGCACGTAAAATCCACATGCGTGACGATATTCTGCGCTTCCTGAGTCGCCCAGACGCCGCACGTCCAAGTCAAGTCAGTTGCATCGTTCTGATAAACCGAAGTCATTTCACTGTTATCAGACAAAGGAATGCATATGCACAGTCAATGATGCTTACGACCAAGGCAAAGGCAACTTTTGAAGACGATGATGTGAGCATGAGTATCTTTCACAAATTTCAGCTTTTAAGACCCACCAAAAAGTGATAACACTAACATCGATTCAGAAATTAGAACTTCTTCATAAAAATGATTGGCGTCTCGAAAACTTCCTCTGAGATCGTCGTCAGACTGGCAAGACTGAAGTCCAAACATTGCGATCTAGCTTTACATATCGCCGACAAGGCATAGAGAAGAAAATGGATACCTGATCTCGTGTCTTGTGCAGATTATTAGTGTTCCCGACCCTTCAAGGAGGATTTGTAAGATTAAATAAATTGATCCGCACGGTCCTTGACAAGGCGCGCTGCTGGCCCGAAACATTGCCCGTTGCGTTGTGCTTCATTAGTTCTTCATCGTCAGCAGAAATGTAACCCACCAGCATGGATAAGTAGCCAAGGAGGACGGCGACCGGCAAGAGTGGATGCAGTTCTTTGTCAATCCGGCTGGACGTTGAGCCTCATTACTGTTGATGCTTCCACTGTGCCATTCTCGATGCACAGGGAGACCTTTGAGACTAGTGATGTGTAATGGCATATTACAGTGAAAACGCGCTTATCAGCCACAGTGAAAAACCCAAAGAAATTTAATAATTACTCCACTGATCATTGGTGACTCTCTCGCTTGTACATCTGTTATGGAAGAATGCATCGTAATCCAGTAAATGCAACTTCAGGGGATTTTCTGTTATATTCCCTGGATGAGATTCCCACTTGTGTGGGTCCACGACGACCTACTAAGTACAAAACATAGCATGTGTCAATCGATGATGCAATCGACTTGTTTCATCGAATCAAAAATTATTTTTGCAGGTAAGTAATCTTACCCTTTACATCAGGGAAATTCAGACTGCAAGTGGTCACAATGGTTTTCCCTTGACAGGCCATTATGGAGGTTTTGGCTGCGTAGATGTCGGTGAATAGCGATTTCTCTGGGAAGATACTGTATGTTTTCTCGAATAGGAAGGATAATATATGGTAAATAGGTACAGCAATGTACTTTATTAATAATAATATATCATTAAAGACAAGGAACAAAATGTGCTGACGATATAGCATTTGAATCCCAGCGTTACAGCATGCATGAATGAAGTGTTAGTCAGGAAATTGACCTGGACACACAAAATGTTTTGTTCAGCGGCCTGGAGGAAGTCTTGTAATAAGACAAGGTGTACTCCTTCCTGTTTTTACAAATATGTGGAGTGGTACGTGTTACAATTCCCATGGTTGGCTGTGTTTTTATTTTTCTGATATTTGAAGTAATGTGATGATTCAAGCAACATAATTATCTAATATGTGAGTAATATATATTATATCAATATAAACATTATTATATATATATAAATTACATACATACATTATATATATATATATATACATACATACATATATTACATACATTATATATATAACATACATACATATATATATATATATATATACAACATACATTATATATATATTATAACATACATACATTTTATATATATATATATTATATAATAATATATATTATATATATATACATAACATACATATATATTGTTACGGCTGTGGAAATTCGCAAACACCATGAAGGGCCCGTAGGTGAGATATCTCTAGTACAATGTGTAGTTAGCCGCAAACTCCGTTGTTTAGAGGAATTTATGTGATTCATTTCAGGCTGCGACGCTTTGAGATA
>CM068952.1:199255905-199269884 GCA_035128595.1 Eptatretus atami
TAATAGATAGACGGTATTAGCTCCTTTGAATTGCATGTGTGTGTTTTGTATTGATTGCATACCTGTGTACGTGCATCCCTGTTTATGTGTGCGTTGTGAATAAATGTGCTTGTTTAAATGTAACTTGTTCGTCGCGTCATTTTCCCTTAATTGAGCTTCCATATTGCATTTCGGAAATAATGTAGGGTTTTTGAATAGCCATAAGGATCGGGTCCAGCGACGTCTCACGATAATACCTCGCTCGGTTATCCCAAAACGGAGCGAGCTGCTTAAGCGGCTCGTGTCCAAGCAGGCCTCGTTGAGGTACAATCTCTGGTAATCTACCGCGCGAATAATTAGTAAATCGATTATTTGGTGATCAGACCCTGTACGCGGGTAGAGTGTGGACAAGGTTGTGGTGTGCTGGAGCACACCCGTGACTGGTTTTCGGCGTTGTTCCGGAAAGTCGCGACTGAATTGTCCGTCCGGTGCGCGTACGGCCGCGATTTGGCTAAAAGCGGCTGTCCGCACGCCGGTGGGCGAGAAATCGTAACAATATATATAATATATATATATATATATATATATGAGGCCCGGCTCGGAGGGGTGATGTAAGCGACATTTTTTTAATGATATGTATGAATGGCTCGGATGATAGGGGAAGGGTTAAAATAGTGCTATATGGCATTAACTCCAAAATGGCTGATGTGGCCCTTACATCACTCCTCCTCGCGGCGCTTTATATATATATATATATATATATACATAGTACATACACTCGCTCAGGGTGATGGAGCACAAATCACTCGCTCAGGGTGAGAGAGCACGAAACACTCGTTCAGGGTGATGGAGCATGAATCACTCGCTCTGAATGACCTGGAGGGCAAAAACATCCGCAGCGAGTTAACGATTCATTCAGGACGTAGCACGGTACTATTATCGACTGCAAGGCGTTCGGCAAGTGGCTTAAGCACTCATGCAAGCACTCCAATTAAATGGTTGATAAGGAACGGTTCGCCAGGCTTTCGCTACATATCATTTAGGATCCCGTTAACTTTGAAGCCGGTCTTCACCATGCATGCAGCAGGTAGTGACATAAAATTAATTAGTTCAAATAATGGCTTTGTCCACAAAAGAGTTGCAGCTGAATGCAGAACAACCCTGGAGACATCATAAAGTTCAATCGCCCATGAAATAAACATTGCAGTTAATCCACCATCTTGCCTGCTCATCTGTGCACGCATCACGTGGTACATCGGTTCGGGATCCGTGCAAACGTTACAACTTTATTTTAAAACGTCTGTTTTTCACCAGATTTGCTTTGATCAACTGAAGAGCACCTTGCAACATCTCCAAAAATATATATATATAGATCTGGCAGACACTATGGATTGGCAGTCCCCCCCAGGGAACAGGGCACAAGGTCAAACAGAGAGTGCATTAAATCATTTAACTCAATGAAGCTGGTTAATTTTGGCACGTTCCTCAATTTTGTATTCACTCAATGTAATTCTCCAAAAAGTAGAAAAAGATAAGTTTAATGCTTTGGAATTTTCATATTTTATTTTGTATCTTTGGAAAAGGAGGGAACATAGCCTAGCTCACTTCAAGTAAATAGGAATATCGGCTTAGTTATGAGACTCATTATTTCTTTAAATGATCAGATTTCACAACAGATTTTGACACTTATGTAGTCTGGACGATATCCGATCCTCAAAACCAAAATAATATTTTGATGATATGCATTAATTAGTCCGAGAGAGTATATCATGGGAAATCATATCATATAATGCATGAAATCGTTCCAAGCTCTTAATTTGAAAACTCTTGTACTTACAAAAATGATGTATACAGCAATTTGTAGCTATGATGAGTGACGAAAGTGAAAAAAACAACTTCATCGTGAAGAAATAATTGCGGCCTGTTCCAAGTCAAGGCATGGTTGAGCAGGCCAAAAAACATGGCAGCTTCAGACCCCAGCGAGGTTAGCCAGGAAACGCCTTCATATATGAGAGAGAGAGAGAGAGAGAGAGAAGAGAGAGAGAGAGAGAGAGAGAGAGAGAGAGAGAGAGAGAGAGAGAGAGAGAGAGACGTGGCCGAGCATCGGCCTGATGAAGGATATAATTAAATAAGGCCATTAATTATCTTCAAAAGGGGTGTTTTAATTAACCCAAACCCAATTTTCACACTTGGACTTCCTTGGAGTTTTCTTTGTATGTAATTAAAGTTTCAGGCTGCTAGGTTTTATGGTTTTGGAGTTATGCAGGACACACACATACACACACAGCCTATTATTAGTGTATATATATATATATATATATAATACAAGGTGGGGCATTTCTGTCTGACACATTTGCAATCTTTCTAGACGGAAGCAGTGTTGGCATAAGTAATTATTGTTTTCTTTGTTTTACAGATAATACTTGAAAGTTTTTAATGATGGAGCACTTTAAATGCAATGAGCATTAAAAAAAAAACAATTTGAAATGCAATGAGCATGCCAATTTCACAAACAAGGTCATCATGACAGATGAAGCACACTTGTATTTGGCAGATTTAACTCCACCAGATTTCTTCCTATGGG
Organism: Eptatretus atami; assembly: GCA_035128595.1. Taxonomy (NCBI): domain Eukaryota; kingdom Metazoa; phylum Chordata; class Myxini; order Myxiniformes; family Myxinidae; genus Eptatretus; species Eptatretus atami. Next base: position 199,258,469 of record CM068952.1, read on the forward strand.
GATTTCTGAAGGGCAAAGTTTATCGGGAACATCCAACATCAATCATTGAAATTGAAGGCAAACATCACTGCAACCATCTGCTCTATTGATCAAGAGAAATTGCTTGCGGTAATGAACAATATGATGATCCACTGTCGTGAATGCACGAATTCGAAAGGTTCCCATTTGTCTGATGTAATTTTTAAGAAATAAAGAATCAAAATTTATTTTAAAAACTTGAAGTATGTGCCTATTTTGTATAGAAATTTTATTGTATTTGTTTTAGAAACAAAAAAGTTATAAGGATAATAAAACCATCAGATATAAATGCCCCACCCTGTATATATATACAGTATATATATATATATATATATATTATATATATATATATATATATATATATGTATGATACATACACACACATGTGTGTAGGCTGGGTCATAAGTCAAGTCCAATGGGAATTTTTATCTGTTGTGTTATGTTTGTTTTCAGATAACTACTCCAGATGGCTGACCCAATGACACATAAACCGTAGGAAAAAGTGGAACTTTTGTGGGGCTATTTAAAGGCACGCATGCATGAAGAACGACCGAAAACTTTCGAACAGCACAAACATAACGTGCATCATCCACACCACAAAACCTCCAGCATGTGAGAGACAGCTTTGTCTGTCGTATTCGAGAATACACCCTGGAGTGTATTCAAAGACAGAGAGACAGCTTTGTCTTTGTCTTACACCCTTGAGTCGAGAACATTTGTTCTCGACTCCAGGGAGCCCAATTTGAACACATGGTAAGATTTGTAAAAATTAAAAACCCTATTGGACGATTCACTCTGTTATATACTAGCAAGGGCTCCTTGGGGGAGGGGGATTATCCAGTGCTGTTCGGCTAGGTGAGCTTCTCCTTCCCGGTGGTGGTTTTTGGATGTGTTGGACATTGAAAATAGAGTTATTGGCTTCATGGTGGTTATCTTTTGTGTGTGGGCCAGCAGCAGCACTGTCTGACCCCACCTCCCAATATACACATTAAAGGGTTCTTTGGTGTCCTTAAAACGGATGTCAAGGACAACATGTGTGGTAGCTTAAAATCTTGCCCAGATTCTGAAGTACCTACACCCAATATTTGGGGCCTCTATGTGCTACGGTTCGGCTGTGGAAAAATAACGTACAAACGCTTAAACAAATATTTCACAATGTTTAGATAGATAAGACAATTTTACCTTTCTGGGACATTTAAACGCCGAGACCTATTTCAGTAAGAGCTTAGTTCAGTGATACCATGTTTGATGTGGAATCATTTATACTTGTGTTGTAAATTCTCTAAAAGGATTGTTTCGCAGAGAGAGGTTTGGCTGATATGTTCAGTTATGTGGTTATACTGGCCTAACAACAGGTGCAAGACTATCGGTTCAGAAGACATCTTATGTAAGGTAGTTTATGAATTGGTGAAGGTGCATAATATGGAGAGAGAAAGTTTAACCTCAGGTGATGCAGAACTTGATCAAGTGTATTCACACTGGATGATGTAGCATCTATTCAAACAAAAAGGTTCAGAGGAAGGTACGTACAATTAAACATATTATTTAGTAGTGATGTCACTTCTAACTGTTGGCTGATGGCTGATGACTCCTGATGCAGGGAACCCAGGTTCAGTCTTACCAACATAATCGACCGTTCCTGTATAATTTCCACTGTGCAGCTTCTCCTTTGTCGATCATAGTGCAGTCATTGATGTTTCAATATCACAAACACCAACTTCCAAACCAACTTTGGATATTGCTCAATGAACATGGAGAGACGAGAACAAGTGTTCTTGAGAAAGTTTTTTTTGTAGACATAGTGGAGGCTCTTGTAAGAGCTTGTATTAGTACAATGAACAGATCAGGACAGAACAGGACAAAAGGAACAGTTGAGAGAGTTGGTGATGGAAAAATTGTGGCCTTGCCAAATTTGAGTTGGTGATGGATAAGTCTTAGAGAAAGTTGAGTTTATGATGGAACATGTCCTTGAGAAAGTTCAGTTTATATATCGATAATAATAAATATCAGTGTGTGTCAGTTAGTGAGTCAGTGCATCTCCTCCATAACTCCAAAACTATGAAACCCAACAGCCCCAAACATTTCATGCATATAAAGGGAACTCCAAGGTAGTGCATGAATGAAAACTGGGGTGTTTGGGTGAATTTAAACACCCTATTTGAAGATAATTGATGGCCTTATTTAATTACATCCTTTATCATGGTTTCATCATCGGTCAGCCCCTTTAACAACCAGCTCTCCCTCGCTGGGGTCTCAATTCGACGTTTTTTGGGGCCCTGCTCAACAATATCTCGACTTGGAACAGACCACAACAGTTTCTGTTTCTTCATAAATATTATTGAATGCCTGATGTTCATACTCACAAATTGTTGGATACATCGCAAAGCTTATAAATGCCCAGAGAAGCCAGGGTTTATGGCTTTATTTCATTTCCGCAAATGCGATAACTTCGAGAATCTCTTAACCTGAGCCGAATTTCAAAATTTAAACTGCGGTGACCTAAGCAGCAGTTCCTAGCAGCCTGAAACTTTTCATGCATACTAAGGGAACTCCAAGGGAGTGAATGAATGAAAATTGGGTGTTTGGGTAAAGTTAAACACCTCTTTTGAAGAGACCCCTTACCCTTTGTCAGCCCACATTAACCTCGCAGGGGTCTTAATCCACCATTTTGTTTCAGCCAAATCAGTCACACAGGCCACTGGTGTACATTTGAAGACTGAACAACACGTCTTCCATCATTAAATGAAGGAAACAAAGGTACATTGATTACAACTCATGCAGAGGAAACGAGGTAATGCACGATTTTGTTTGCAGCGATCGTGGCAGCGGTCTAATATACAGCGGTCTAAATTAAACTACGTCCTCATAATAATGCAGAGGAAAGAAAACAGTGGTCTTGAATAAATAAATAAAAACTTTAGGTTTTCGCCCGACTTTTCAAGGCTTATAAACAAACCGATGGGCATGTAACTGACATGTTATGTGATGTAAATAAACATTAGAGGCGATGAAAATCGCTTTTGGTAATTAATTAGTCGGGAGGCCGGGGAAATTCCCAAGAGATATTTACCGTGTACATGTCCACTTTGAAGAAGTTACGTACACGTACACTTTGAAATGTACATGTAAACTTTTGTACACTCAACATCACGTCTGAGTTTAAGTACATTAAAAAAAAAAAAACAACACATTGAAAACCGAACAAGGTATGTTTTCATTCCACCAAAAATAGTCATAATTAATTTGAAGTCTTTCATCTTTTTTTTTTTTTTAAAACTGTCCTTTTATTGGCGTTCTGTATGTACTGTATGTTGGCGAGATGTCCAGGGGTGTTTAGTTACCAAGCAGCTAGCTAGCGCTTGCCAAACCAGCTGTTCCTTATCAATGGTTTCAAATGGAATGCTTGCTTGAGTGCTTAAGCCACCTGGCGAGCACTCGATAGAAAATTTGGTAACTGAACACACCCCAAACTCATTACATCTTTAGATGTATTATTTACATCTTTAGACTTCTTTAGATTAATTCGTCCCTCAGGGGGCAGATTTTGACACAACACGTGGCAAGTTAGAGGTGACGAGGAAAATTAGAGGTTGGTAGGAATCGAGAGCGGGTTTTATTTTAAATATTTTCTTTTTTCTCAAATGTCGTTAAAAATGCTTTATTCACTGTTGGTAACACAAATGTGGTATCAGATGTGACAAATATCTGTTAATCAAGACGTAACAACAATTGGTAAGTTTGGCAAAGGAATCACATTATCTCTCAAATGTGCTAAATGCTAATGATTCAAAAACTGAAAATTGTACAAACAAAACCTATACATCGATTTAAAGGTAATATTACTGCTCATCTAACGATATAAAAGGTTTGGAAAAAGAAAGAAAGGGAGGGAGGGAGGGGGTGCAGTGGGAGGAGGGAGGGGAAGAGATGGGGTGGGAGGCTGGAGGGAGGGGAGTGAGGTGGAAGGAGGTAGATAAAGGCGTGGGATGAGAGAGGGGAAGGGGTGGAAAGAGGGACCCGGCGTTGCCCAGGAACGTAGCATACCTTTGCTAGTGATGACGTGTATTTGAGAAAGTTGAGTTGATGATGGAACGTGTCCTCGAGAAAGTCGAGCAGGTGATGAAATAATTGTCCTTGGAAAGTTGAGATGATTTGTATTCAGGTAGCACATCATACGCTTGTGCAATGCTCCAAGTTGATATTGGGTGATAGGAGGTTTCTAATGTAACCTATTTATTTAATTTTAACTTTTCAATTGGAGTATTGTTAATTGTATTGGAGATATTGAGATACACAAGTTCAGATTTTAAACTTGAACTCGGACTTGTATCGTTGAAACAACTTCCCGTGCCTCTATCACCCGTGTGAACTTTGGATGTGTTGGGCCTCCAGCTCTCAAATTCCCAGGTACAGGAACAATCGTTGACCAGGAACGAGCGGGAGACTGAGGGTTTTCTCACTCAATCTTTCAGCAGCGTGGCCTCGGCAACGCACTCAGGAACGTGGTCGTGACACAGAGAGAGGTGTGAAAGGTCACACCACAATCAATGTGACGCACAGTAGCACGAGATTCGATTAAATCTTGAGCGTTGGCAAGCTCGTTTCTTTCAACCTGTAAACGAGCAAAATACTCTGTACTGTGTGTTTTGCTTTTACATTCCATTCACTTAGGAATGATCTACTTATTACGTACGTGTGCTCCATCTGTGTGCCCCATTCCCTCAAATCATTTCCCAAACTTATTATATCTCCTTTCTCTCTCTCTCTTATCATTCTCCATGTTCTCGATTTACCATCACCATTGTACATTCGTAATACGTAGATAGCCTCTTAACACTGGAAGAAAGATGCAAGAATTACATCCTTCTTTTTATCCTTCCATTCCCTCTTGTTTAACACTCTCGATCATCTTCACAATGGTGCAAGGTAACACAGCAATAAGGAGCAATCCTGGTCTTCTCAATGCAATACACAGCACTTTGGATGCCATAATAAATAAATCTCGACGTGTTTGGAAATCAAAATATTATTCAACAAAAACAAATGATCGGCTGTGTGCCTGGGATGATTAGATAAGAGAAGGAGAATCAAAACAAGATCGGTAAGTTAAAAGGTGTTGCTCTATCTCGGATTGCGGTCAAGGACCATGAGAAACTCGAGAAGGCGCTGGCAGAGAAAGCAAAATGGTTGACACGACAGTGGACGGCATTTGAGGTACCCCCATGTCGTGGTGTGCAGGTGATAATGCTTGATGGACCAAAGTGGGAAACACTGTGTGTGATGCGCCAAATGACTCTTGTAACCACATCAAACGAACGCCTTATCACAAGGACTTTGCTTCCCATGAAGTGAAGATGCACCGCGTGATGCGTGTACGTTTCTGCTGACAATAAATGTCATTCCCATAAATCACTGTATCCATAAGCATAATCTGCCCCCGACAAAAATCTGTCCGGTGAGGAAATAGGGAGCAAGGAGAAAGGTGTTCACTTGAATGAATGGGATTGTGATAGGGTCATCTGGCAGGATGGCCTAGAGGTATGCACACTCACCTCTAAGCTGTGTAGCCTGGGTTTGAATTGCGACCCAGCTATAAACTCTCATCCTGCCAGCTCACAGGCATGACGAGGCATCAATGTGTGCGTGCCGTCCCTCGGATCGACGTAAACTGGGCCGGCATACCGGCATAAGTTGGTGGACGTTAAAGATCTCCTGCCCTGAACCCACAGGGAGCACTGCATCAGCAGCTCAGCCAGTGATGCTACTCACAGTCATGTGCTGCATACAAAAAGAAAAATAGGAAGAGGAAGATGGTAGGTAAACACATCTCCAGAAAAAGGACAACATCGGTGTGAAGCCGTTGAAGCTGCAGCCGCCTTGCATAATCGTACTCTCAGCATTACTCGACACCAGTATAAAAGCCCGTCAAAAATGAAGGACTTATTTTATTCGAAATATTCAAGGAGACGGGAAGATATGTTTTGTAGCAAGAAGTCATATTTTAAAACGCTACCTGTACTAATGTGATCCTATTTTCTTTATATTCTTGTACGTTTCGTTTCAACGGTACAGCTTTGTGAGCATGCCAAAATCTGAAGCCTCGACCTAGCGTCAGGTGTGCATATATCTTCTTTATGTACTAGACATCCTATGGATGTAAATGAACACTCGTTTTACTCTGTGTGCGTTACACCACGTTCTGCAAATTTCACCTCCCTACACCTTATATTTAGTTATTTAAAAAACGCTTCTGTACACCACCCTTGAGGCTCGGTGTGCAAGTCACAATCTACAATTCCAATGGAAGACACGTAATTATTCATTTATGGAAAATGTTTTCAGAGTTTTTTTATGCTGGAAAATAGACCGTAGTGAACACACAGTCGTGTTAAAAGATTGGCCTTTAAACCCCTACTCAAATCACCCTTATAAAGGGGTACATACAAATACACACTGTGTTTTACATCGATAGATGGGTAGGTGATACAGCAGAGACCATGCAGGGATGGGTAACATACTCTCTCCTCTTTTCATTTACAGAGCCTTCTTGAATGGGCAACCTACTCCATCTTGGAAAGTTGCAAACATCAGGCCGATCAACAAGAAAAGTTCCAAAACTGATCCCTTCAATGACAGACCTATCAAAGATCTCCCCATCAAAAGCAGAGTAATGGAATCTATCATTGCAGCCGACCTCAGTCAGAGTCTGAGTCTGTCTAGTCAGTCAGTCAGTCAGTCAGTCAGTCAGTCAGTCAGTCAGTCTCTCTCTCTCTCTCTCTCTCTCTCTCTCTCTCCCCTAACTCGCTAATCACTAGTAACCAGTTTGGCTTCTGACCTGACCATTCAACCATAGCAATGGATATGTTACCTCTTATGACACAGCAGTGAATTGATGCCCTGAACCACAAGCAAGAGATTTTGACAATGTCTAGATGTCTCTCAGGTCTTTGATACTGTCTGGTATCCAGCCATTATTTTATTTTTGTATACATTGTTGAGGCTCGTATGAGAGCGAACACACAACGCACAGTAAGGGCGGCATGAGACAAGACGGGCGGGAGAGGGAAGGACAAAACAGTGTGGAACAGAGACATTAGGAGATCTGTGGAAGGGAGAGGGATGGGGCAGGGAACATGGGGTATACAAGATGGACACCACAGAGACTTTCAGGACCTTACATGACAGGGAACTTTTTGGAAGGAAGGCAGGGAATTTGAAGGAGGCAGCTTTGGGGCGTATTAACAGGGGTAGAAAAGATCAAGGTTTTGGATGAGGGAAGATAACAGGTGGTGGTGAACAGCTGTTTTGAAGACCTGGAGGGAAGAATGGGATTTAAGAGAGTTTGGGAGTTTATTTCAAAGGCAGGAAAAAGAGAAATGAAAGAGTGGAGGTGAGCAGTGATTCGTGATGTTGGTAGTTTTACCAGAAGGGAGTTGCTGGTGGACCTTGAGCGCCCTGGGAATATTGGGGAGGGAGGGGGACATATCGCAGATAGAGTGAGGGGGGGGGGGGGCGAGACCAGAGAGGAGAAGATGGTAGAAGACAGAAAGACCACCGACCTGCCTGCGGTGAGAGAGTGAGAGGCCCAAAGCCTCAGCCTCATCCCAAGAGATGCCAATGATCCTAAATGCCTTGGTTTCCACAGTGTGAAACCAAGAAAGGTGAGAGGCAGGAGCACCAGCCCAGAGGGGAGAGCAGTACTCCATCAGGCTGCAGATGAAAGCTTTGTATGTGGTCAGGAGCTCAGGTGGGCCGAGAAAAGACTTTGCACGACGGAGGATGCCCAGTCAGTGACTGCCTTTGGAGGCCAGGTTGTAAATGTGGCTTTCCCAGGAAAAATCATGGCATATAGTGAGACCCAGAAGGTTGAATGAAAGGACTTCTTCCAGAGGATTGTTGAGAAAGTAGATGGTGGGGATTTCAAAAGAGTCCTTTTGGAGAGACATCATGAGAGTGTGAGATTTGTCAGGATTGAAAGACATGTTCCACGTGTTAGACTAGTTTGTGATTTTATCCAGATCTGCAGAGAGTGAAGAAGCTGCGGCTTGCCAGTCTGACGGATGACAGATGGTAAGGCAGAGGGTGGAGTCGTCAGCAAAGAGACGAAGAGGATGGTTTGCTTGATTTCCAAGTTCTCTTCATTTGGTTGTTTAGGCTCTGCTGTATGAGTGGTTGGCTGATTTCTTCTATCAGCAGAAATAGCAGATGACCCTTGATGGGGTCATTCCCTATGATCTTTCCCTTCTGGCTGAGGTTCCGCAATGCAGTATCTTGGGAGCAGCATTATTCTTGATCCATCCAATTACGTGGAAAACCAACTTTGTCATTTTGCCGATAACTCCATCCTCGTCAGAACACATCTTTCATGTGGAAGGTAGGCTGCTGTTTAATCCTTCCTTGGACCTGAACAAGAGAAGCTGCTGATGAGTTATTTGGAACACATTCAACACAGGCTAGTCACATGCTCTCACATTGCAGCTCCACAAGGAACAGCATTCAAACTATCCAATCCACTTCACTGAACAGCCACCGGAAGAGGTGCAGTTCTTGGACCTCCTTGCCTTCACTATCTGCCATAACATTTCATGGGAAGATCATATTACCAAGGTGCCATTAAAGGTTAGTCACCATCCGGGTGTTCTCGATAGAGTAAGGCATTCCTGAGCCACACTAAGCTCATAAAGTTGTACAATGCTTTCATGCTGAGCTCCAGGAAATATGGCTCACCATTCTGGGATGCAGCTCCTGCTTCCATCTTGCTCCTCTTGAGGTGGTCAAAAAAAAGGCCTTCCGCACCATTGGAATTTCAAGGAACGAGGCAGATTCCAGCCATTGTTACAAATATATTCTTTCTATCCAGGAGCAGACTCATGGAAGAGGAAGGTGAAATTGTCATTGGAGTAGTGAGATAATAATTGGCACAATTGGCAAGGGGAATAACGAATGAGGTGGAGGGAGAGAGAGAGACGAGAGAGACGAGAGAGACGAGAGAGAGACAGAACACTGAAATCAGCAAGCAAGAGGGTCAGGTTATGAAAGGTTAATGGGGGTAATAAAGATAATGGGACAGGACGGGGGATCATATGAGGAGTCACTGCACTTGCTGCTTGAGGCCTGGAGGGAAGAGTGGGAAAGAACTGTCTGTTATTCCTTTTCTCCTCCTTGTGTACATCCATCTCCCCCATACCCTTGCTATCCTGTAAACCTGCTGCCCTTTGTTGTTTATCTCCTCTATGAGTCTAGAACTCTAGACCCTTGCATTTCAAAAAAAATACACGAGGCAGGAATTTTGTCAAAGTACCAACACACACTGAACAATTTTTAAAGATCCCGTGGGACATTTCCATGCTGTCCCACGAATGTCCTCGTCTTTGAGCTGTCTGTGTTTGATTCCATTCACGACGATAAACCGTTGGATTGGTGCTTCGCAGGCAGAGCGTTGCATCACGAAGTGCACCATCGCTCTGATGGACGTTAAGCTGGGTGTCCCGTCTGCCAGCATTAGTTGGTGGGCGTTAAAGACCCCACAGTGGGAAAATGTCACTTAGGTTTTGATTGATAAAAATGAATTAACAAATTAATTTGAAATATCGATGAAAACGCTCATTGGAATGTTAAGCTGCGATGATCGATGGAAAGGTTTAAGATTATTACTCTGACCGTTCGACCTTCGTCGAGATGACTGTTCAACATGATCTCTCCTCGTAAAGTTCAATTTGAGGAACGATTTGCAATGCCAAGGAGCGATCATTTTCCATTCTTTTGAGGGATCCTGAGATAACATTTCAATTTTCCACTGAACACTCACCATTTATGCTATTATTGTGCATTTATCGCTGTCTCTTGAACCATAATCACCGACATCTACCTGTGTCATCTTCCTGCCTCCACCTGGCCAAACCCTTCTCCCGGTAACCCTAGAGCCTTGTTTTACCACCACCAGCATCCCCACCCCCTACCACGGGCACAACCTCAGCTTGGGTGGCCGGGCCACAGCAGAGGTCTCCGCTCGCCCCCAATATCTCTTCCGGCATGAGGGTGGCTCCTCAAAGGCCGGGGCTCCTTCCACTCACATATTTTAGGATCACCTTGAGCAAATCCCCCAACGTGCCTCGGAGTAACCACGTAATCCCGAGATGGATGTTCCCTTGTACACACATACACGTGGAGTTTACGTGCCAATCAAGGTATAATCCGACGGTTATCGAAATGTGTTCGGTGTACAGGTACAGCGCAACTAAACAATGTATTTTTTTCCCCCCATATGTAGGTCTCCTACTACTTCATCCTAAATTGATCAGTTTGTGGAAAAGGTGGACACTGGAGGGTGATGTCATAAGAATGCTCGGATGAAAAGACAGTTATTTTGGGAAAGTTAAAACAACTTGGACAGTTCTGTGTTCCATGTCTGTTATGTCCTTGCAGAGACCAAATCCCCCACCTGTCATGGCAGCATCTTGAGGATTAGCTACCTCCATCCAGATGCCTTAACACGTCGAGAGTAAACGGTGCAGACGCAGCGAAGGATAAGTACAAGTCAGTTCAGACTGACATCCCTCCTGGCAAAAAGGAAACCTTTTGGCAATTTATGCCTTGAATTGTGGAATCCCAATATACTCCGAGCAATGTGCCATAAAACAATGGTAAAGTGCTGTTTCCATTTCGGTGAGACTACATGACTAGATGAAAGTAGTAGCAAGTACCTATCTCAGGGTGTGAATGGAGATTGAAGACCCGAGTTCTGACAGACTTAACACATCTTGAGATTTGTAGACGGTTTGCAGACGTGCATGGAAGCACATTTAATGCAAAACAACACTCTGGTCTGGGACTTGCACAAGCCATACCCATACCCAGAGCATGGGCAGGGAGTCACATAAGCAGTATCAGGCACTCTGGTTTGGCACCCATAAGCGCAGTACCCAATAATATGGTCTGGAACCCATACAAGCAGTACTGGTCACCCTGATTTGGGACCAGTATGAGCAGTACCAGACACCCTGGTTTGGAACTCATACATGCAGTGCCAGAGAGCCTGGCTCAGGACCCATGAGTAGTACCCAATAACGTAGCTTAGAACCTACATGAGCAGTACCAGTCACCCTGGTCCGGGACCCTACAAGCAGTACCCCAGAGCCGAGACAAGATAACCACAGACACCCTATCAAGAGACAATAAGCTTTTCATTTTCCTGGAGTTCTGAACTGGATATTTTGCCTCCAGAAATTGAACAATGGACCATTTTGCATGTTGAATTTTGGGGCCTTAGTGATTGCTATGAGGGTGGTAGTGAAATATTGAGAAAGGTTTGTTTAAGAACACTGGCAGTGACAAACACCTTTTTGCATACAAAACCTGGGCTCATGGAAGAGAGAGAGAGAGAGAGAGAGCTATACTC
>CM068952.1:199289909-199300032 GCA_035128595.1 Eptatretus atami
GTTGCCTCTCCATACACTAGACATATAACACAGATACGGGGTTCGTCGTGCGTGCCACCTCCCGGTCCTTACTCCGAACCCCGCCCCAGGCCGCCGCTCCCCCAGCTACATAGATAACATAACACTGTACGGCCCGGCCCGGCCACGCTTCCGCGGTTCGTGTCCGGCGTCGGCCTGTGGCGTGGTACCGCCTCGCCCCGGTTCGCCCCATCGCACGCCAGGAAAGTCCTAATAAGTAGACACAGACACTTGGCGCGCCAGCCGATTCATCCCTGCCCGGGTGGGCCACTTGGCAACGCGCTCGTGGTGCGGTTCCCACAACCCAATAAGCCTCGCTCCCCGCGTTGTTACCGCGCGGGTCCACCGCCTGGCCTTGTCCGTGGTGGGCGCACATAGAACAGACAGACATACGCTTCCGTGGCCGTTCGCCACTGCCGGCGGGCGCGCCTTCGCCCCCTCATATCATCCTCTCCATCTCTCATCATATCTCTCTCTCTATACTCTCTCTCTCTCTCTCTTAGTTCGCAGCTTGGCCGCCCTTTGCACCCACCGCACCGCCGTCCCCCGCTTAACGCCGCTGTCCCTTGCCGTTCGCCCGCGTACCTGGCCCCTGTCTCCCCCTGCTGGTACCCCGCTGCGTCACGTGACCCACTTGCTGTTTTTTTTTCGTTTTTTCGCCTCTTCCTCCCGCGTCTGGCCGTATGCCACCCGTCTTCGTCTCCGTCCCACCGAACAGTTCGACTCCTCTCGCTCCCCTTCTACCACCCGCCTGCTTCGCGTGTTGTTGGCTAGTTCCACCCCCTCTGCCCCCGCTCGTTCCGTCTGCCTCGCGGCGCTCGCGTCTCGCCGCCCTCCCTTGGCGTCGCCTCTTACCGGCTGCCGTCGCCGCTTCCCATCCTCCACCGGCCCTAGCCTTGACGTGTCCGGCCCTGTCCCCCCTTAGCCAGTTTTCGCCCGCGTACTGCCGCCGTCTGCTCCCTTTTGCCGCTCCGCTGGCACCCTCAGCGTCGCCTCCTTCTGGGTCCACGTTTTGTCTCCGTTCACGCGCGCCACCGCTGCCGCTGCTGGCCTCCGTCGTCGTCCGCCGCGCCCGTCGCCCCACTTTTCCGCCTGCTCCCCATTTTTCGCCCAGTCTGCCCGCGTCTGCACGCACCCCGTTCCGCCTCCGCTGGCCCTCCGTTGTCGGCCCTTATGCGCTCGTGTGCCCCGTTCCTCCTACCGTCGCCCCCGTGCGGTCACTGTTTCGCGTCCCGCCTTCACTTCTCACCTCTGCGTCCACGTGCTTATGCCCGCTCTGTGTACCCCTCTCTCCCCCGCCTCTTGCCCGTCTGTCGCCGTATTGCCGTTCTTTCGGCCGCCCCCGCACTTCCTGCCCGTGTTCCCCCCTTCCAGCTCCCGTCTCCCTGGCGTCTTGGCCCCGTTTCGGGGCCTTGGTCTATCCACACGGGGGTTCCCACCGGCGGCCCCCTCCGTGTTCCCGCCTCCCTGGTTTTTTTTTTTTTCTTTTTTTTTTCTTTGGCCCTGACCGGTGGCTAGTTGACCCTTCGACTTTCATCGTGCGGTCTGCTTTCACATCGTTGCGCGGCACGCGCTTTCCCATCGTTCCGCGGCCGCCTCTTCCTTCTCTTACTACAACCCGCACTCGCCCTCGCCGTGGTCCACACCTCCGTCCTGCTGCCGCCCCACCCATGGCGTCTGCCCCCTGCCCGCTCCCCTTCCGCTCGCCGTTTCGCCATTATGCGTCACGTGTGTCGCCGTGTGTCCCCGACTCCCGTACCCGTGCCTCCACACCCGTTCCCATCTGTTAACGCCCTCAGTTTCGGGTCTGCTCACCACTTCCCCTCGCCAGCGTTCGCCCTTCCTGCGTCACTTCCCCGTCCCGTGTTGTCGCCCGCGTGTCCACGCTCGCGTCCCGTGCTCCCCCTTCGGGCACCGCGTCTGTGGCCTGTGTCAGTCCTATGCTGGCCTCCGTCCGCACCCCTTTTGCGCCTGTTCCCATTTGTCGCCCCAGCTCGGCGTCCTACGACCGTACTGGCCGCGTGCTTGCGCCTGCTTCCGCGTGCTCTTCACCCGTTTCACCCCCCCCTTCCCCTCACGTCTTCGCCGTGTGCCCAAGCGTTTTTCGCCCCCTTTTTTCCTCCGTCGGCCTCTTGACTGGCTTTCCTCGTCCCGGTGTGCCCGCGGCTTTCGTTACTTATCGCTCAGTCCGTGTTCTCGTTCGCCTCCTCCCTCTGTCTCCCGGGCCACTGACCTGCGTGTGCTGCGCTGTTCTTTTCGTCGAGTTATTCCCTCTTTCCCTCCCCCGTTCCCCCCCACCCCGCGGTCCCCATCCACTCGCTCCCGCTCCCCTCACCTCCCGTGTTATCATAGGCTGCGTCCGTGGGTGGGCCCCTCGCTCCCGCGCCCCTCCGCCCCCTGCCAACGGCCGGGCGCGGCCCTTCCCCTCCCTCTCCGGCGGCTCCTCGCCTCCGCTCCGCCTCCCCCCCCCCACGGGCCAGGGTTTTCCCTCCGTCCCCTGCCGGGGGACCCGCCACTCACCCACCCGACCCCCTGTCCACCAATCCGGGCCCCGCTTTCCGCTCGCGCCGTCCGCTCCCCCCCCGCGCGGCCCAGCGCGGACGCGTGCTCCGCGCGTATCTGTCTGAGGTGTCTGGTCTGCTCGACTGGTTGTCGTCTGCTCCCTGCTGGCCGCTTTTCCGGCCATTGCCTCGCAACTGTCGCCATCGTCGTCCACTCGCCTCGTCACGCCTTCATTGCTGGCTGGCCGTCCGTCGCTCTACATCCTGCGTCCCTGGTGGCTTGGTGGTGCGTTGCGGCGGTGGTTTGCGTCCGCGCCGCGCCGCTCTACCCCAGCCCGCCCGAGGCGGCCCGGTGCCCGTGCGCACCCTATTGCCCCCCTCGCCTTCCTACCCGACGCTGCACGGCCCACTCCCGGCCGCGCCACCCTTTCTTTTTTTGGTGTGTGTGTGCCTGTCTGGGGCCCCCGTCTAACTACAAAAAGTCGGCCCTTGTTTCCGTGCCTTGTTCCCTTACCTTGCATACTTCTTTGCTCGTCGGTTACCCCTCTGCTCTTTTTGTGGCTCCCACTGCCCTCCCTTCTCCCTACCCGCCCCTCCGGCGCGTCCCCACCCTTGCCGCTTTCGCCCGCGTCTGTCGCCCTCACTGCCCCTGTGTTCTCCCCTGGCCCCCGTGCGCCTCCGGTACTGGGTCCGTTTGTCTACGTTCCGCGCCCGCTGCACCCACCGCTGCCGTCTGCTGTCCTCTTTACGTGGTACCGTTTCAGTCCGATCGTGCCCTTTTCCCGGCCTGCTGCCCCTTTCCGCCGTCCTCCGCCGTACATGGCTCCCGCCATTCCGCCTCCGCTGGGCTCCGATTGTCCGGCCAGCTCGCGCTCTTGCCCGTCGCCCGTTCCTTGTCCGTCCTCCTCGTCCGCCCCTCGCGGTCTTGTTTCGCATCCCCAGCCCTTCTTTTCTCGCGTCGTCCCCCTTTCTTTTTTTCTCCTTGGCTCCGTCCCGGCCACGTGCACGCCCTCTCTGAAGTTGTTGTTGTTTTTTTCTGTTTGTTTGTTTGTTATTCGTCTGTCCCGCCTTTTCCCCTCTCTTCGGCCCTTTGCTTTTCCGTTTCGCCGTCGCCGTGCCCCTCTCCTCCACCCGCACACTCTTCCCAGCGGCGGACCCTACCGCCTCAGCCACTGCGCCCACCTGCCGACGGCACCATCGGCTGTGCACGTCCCGGCCCGTGACGCCCTCTCAGGCGTTCTTGTTGTTTTTTTTTGTTTTTTCCCCGCTGATCACTCCGCCCTCTCACGTCCAGCTGTACCACTTACGCCCACCCTTCCCGTACCGTTCTGTGGCGTCCCGCGGCCGTCCCTCCACTCCGTCTCCCTCCGTCCATCTGCGTTGGCGTCCGTCCCATACGCTTCCCCGCCCGTTCCTACTCGGTTCGCCCTCGGATTTTTGGGGACACGCTCAGCCTCTCGCCGTGGTTTACGCCTTCTGCCGATCACTTCCCCGTCCCGTGACTCGCCGTGTGTGCCCCGCTCGTGTCCCGTGGCCCTCCACGTCTCCATCGGTTCTCCCTACGTTTCGGGTCCGCTCCTACATTACTCGACCGATGTTTCGCCTCTTGCAGTCACCTTCCCGTCACGTGTGTCGCTGTGTGTCCCCCGCTTCGCACTACCCGTTCCTCCACCCTTCTGGCCCGCGTACAGCGGCCACGTGTGCGTCCCTCCGCTGGCCTTGTCGCCCTTTCACCGCACTGCTCCCCTTTGCACGCCCCCCGCCACCGTCCATCGCTGCCCGCCCGCGTCCTCCGCCCCCTGGCCGTTATTTCCGCAGTGCTCTTCCCGTACTCCCCCCTTCCCTCCCGTATTACGCCCTGTGCCGGCGTTTTCGCCCCATTTTGCCACTCCGTCCGGCCTCACGTTGGCTACCACTCGTCCGGTGTGCCCGGGCCTATGCCCCCCGGCCGCCCACCGTTGTCCGCCCCGGCTGCACCCCCGTCCTTCTTGTTACCCCACCCCGCTCCCCTTGCAGCCCGCGCCGCCCTTGCACCCACCCCCGTCAATTACCGGTCGCCACTCGCCACTCTCACCCGCACCCCCCCCGTTTATTCTCAGCCACGCCCGCCCGGTCGTGGCCGGACCCCCGCCCGGTCACCTCCCGACCTCAGACCGGTGGGGCCTGGCCGACCCCTCGTTCATTTCCGTCCCGCACACCGGCGTACACCGCGCCGGGGCAGCCCGACGTGACCCGCGCATTCCTTCTGGTCCCCTCCCGTGGCCCCCCTGGCGGGGCTATGCACCCGTTCTTGACCGTTCTGGTCACGTTACCCTTTACCCGTCGTCTGCCTTGCACCTCTCTCCTGGTCTGTTCACGCCCCCGTTTGTTGGTCCGGGCTCATTCTCCCACCGCGCTCACATGCGTCTCTATTGCCTTACCTTGATGGCTGCCCATTTCGTGTCCTTCTTCGTGCCCACTGTGCCTGCCGCGACATACGTGACGATTGCTCGTGTCTCTTTGCCCGGGTCCTTTGCTCGTACCTCCTCCCTTGGACCTCCCTACCTCCCCCGTTCATCTGCACGGTCCCCCCTGCCGCTCCCCTCCCCCGCTCCCCTCTGTTTGCACTGGACTCCACCCTCGCGGA
Source organism: Eptatretus atami (assembly GCA_035128595.1). Lineage (NCBI taxonomy): Eukaryota > Metazoa > Chordata > Myxini > Myxiniformes > Myxinidae > Eptatretus > Eptatretus atami. The sequence goes on from CM068952.1 coordinate 199,295,055, forward strand.
TCCTTCCCTCGGGGGCTCCGCCTCCAGGCCCCCACTTTCCTCCCCCACACCATATCGATTTCCTCCTTGTTCCACCTCCCTCCGGTAACTCCCACCCTCTCACTTCATCTATATTCCCTTTCTGTTACGCGGCCTCCACGCCCTCCCCTTTACCCTCCCGTCACCACGTCGTTCTCCCTGCCTCCGCCTGTTTGTTCCGCCATCCAGTCCCCGGCCTGCCCCGCTTTGTTCGCTCCTCAGGACCGTTTCGCGCCGGCCCTACCCCCCTCTGCTTACCGTTCCCCCCCTCATCTTTCGGGACTTGCCCGTATCTTGTTTCCGTCCCGCCCGTTCTTTGTGTGGTCGCCTACCCACTGTGGTTTCCCCTCTCTCTGCTCTTGCGCCCGTCCTTCCTCTGTTGGGTTTTCACTTTCGGCCGCTTTTTCCCTCACATTTTAGCTGTTTTTGTCCCCCGACCTGCAGGTTTTCCCTTCCGTCTGCCCCCCGTGGCGTCCGTTTGTTTCGGGGGGCCTGCCTACCACCCCTGTTCCCTGTTCCCGTTCGTTGTCCGTGTTTTCTTTCATTGGCCTACCAGGTGCTGGCTTGCGCACCTCGCGCGGACCCGTTGTGCCGTCCGTTGTCCTTTGGCCACCGGCGGCGGCTTTGGTCCCTCCCCTCGTTCCGCCGGCCCCAGCGTCGGCCACCAACGCGCCTCGGTTCACGCCCCAGCCGGCCGCGTGGTGTGCCTTTCCCGGTAGTTCGCCCCGGCGGTGCGTCCTTACGGTCCCTTGGCACTCAGGCACGTGGCCCCTCACTCCCGCCGTCCACCCTCTTGGTGACACCCGGTCCTTTCCGTGCCCCGTTGCCTTTGGCGTTCTCCGCGTGCCGCCCTTTCCCTTCCGGTGTTTCGGTGGGACGCCCGGCCCCCTGCTCCGATCCGCCGGATCGTCCTCGCCACACCGACCCCGGCCCCCACCCCTCTCATCCTCTCTACTCTCTCTATCTCTCTCTCTCTCTCTCTCTCTCCTCTTGTTCTCGACTTCACGCGGTGGCGGGCTTGCCCACCGCTGTTGCCCTCCCCGTGTTCCGGCTTCGGCTCCCTTCCCCGCCCCCGGCCTCTCCGGGGTTTCACCGCCGGCTGGTTCGCCCACCCTCTCGGTTACCGCGCCTTCCGCTCCCCGCTCCCACCACATCCCCCTGTGGCCTTGCCCAGCTGGGGGACCTCAGCCCCGGTTCCCGCCTGGTTTTTGTCGACGCCCGACCCGCCCCCCGCACCCTTCTGCCCGTCTGTCCACCTTTTGGTTTTTCTCCACTCCACACTCGCGCGACTCGTTCTCCCCCGCACACCGCCAACACCCCCCCACGCGGCCCCTTCCTCCGCCTCACGCCCGCTTTCCTTGGGCTCCCTCCGGGACCCCGCCCGCCCTGCCCGCCCCTGTTCTCTCTCCTCTCTCCCCGCTACTTCCCCGGGGCGCTCTGGACTTCGGGTTTTCCGCCGGGCGCCCTCGCGCGCTCCACCTTACGCCAACCTGCGCCACCGGCTCCGCCTGCGACCCCGCCCCCGCGTCCATTGGTGCTGCTTCCTGGCCGACGACGGGCCGTGCCCCAGCCCGCCTGCGGCTCGTGGCCGGCGCTGACTGTCCCGGCTTCGCGCCCTGCCGGATCTCAGCGCTGCCAGCGTGGCCCGCTGGCGGCGTCGTCCTTTCTCTCCCCTGCCCCCACCTTTGCGCACACCGCCCTCGGCGCGTTCAGCCCTGCGCGGTCGCCGGCCCGCGGCCCGCCCAGACTCTCTGGTCTGCTCCAGCTGCTTTTCCACATGGTCCCGCCACCCGTCCCGGGCCTGTTCACCCCCCGGCCCCACTCGCGGTCTTGGGCTCCGCCGCCGGATCGCCCACCTGTGTCGCGAGCCGTGACGGGCGAGACGGGCCCGTCCGCGGCTCCCTCCTGACCTCCGGATGACCCCTTGTCGCTGTCCTCCCTCCTCCCCGTCGCATCCGCCGCCTCCCACTCTCGTTCTCTCCGCCGCCGCCAACCCTACTCCTCGACCTTCCGATCTCTTCCTTGCCTTTCTTTCACGACTCCTCTCCTCCCGCCCGCCCGTCGCCCCCCCTCCTGGCCGTTTCTCCTCCTGCCGCTCGCCCGCCTGCCGGTCCGGACCGCTCCACCCCTGCCCTTTCTGGCGCTCGCTCGCGCTCCCACGCCACCCTGCTCTCCCCGGGCCTGGCGGCGCCCTCAACTTCGGCGAGCGCCTGACCCCGCAAGCACCCTCTCGGTCCCCCCATGTCCGCCCTGCCCCTGCCTCCTCCCCTCGCCGCACCCTGTACCGTCCATATTACTGCACACCCCTGGCGCCCCCTGAACTTTCCTGGGGGCATCTGGGGTCACTCCTCTCTTTCATCACACCTCACGGGCCCTTTCCGCCCCCCAATCTCTCTACCATGAGTCAAACAAAGGAAAGGACGCAGCGAAACGGGGAACAAGTTCACACAAGCACGTTTAATTCACACAGAACAGCACGGAAGGCACGTATTTACAGTCACAATAATCAAAATGCACATATAAAGCGAAAGAAGAGTTGAAACCGAATACGCGTACACACGGCAACACTTAAACAGTTCTACTTGTCGGACAGGCGCCACCCACAGTCAGCAGTGACACAAACCCAAAGTGGAAAAGCAAAGGGGCCGGACGGCCCGGGGGCCGGGCGAGGCCCGCGTCCCACGGGCCGTGCTGTCTGGGGTCTGTCTGTCCTGTGTTCTCTCTGACTGCCGGGGCCCGGGCTGTGGGCGGCGAGCCGGTGCCTCGGCGGGCGGCGCGCTCTGTTCTATCTGGGGGTCTGGTCTGTCTGTCTGTCATCTGTTATCTGTTGGGGGCCTGCGCGAGCGCCGCTTGGGGATGAAAGGGGGGGGGGACGGGGGCTCTTGTGTGCGGTGAGAGGGAATGTTGCTGTACTGTCTGCTCGTGTCTGCCAGCGGGGGCGCGGACCGCACCGACCAGAAGACCAGAAGCAGGACGTACCAGCAAGACGAACACGAGTATCTCTATGTCTGTGTTACGAAGAGGAAGAGGTATATGTGTCTGCCCCGCCGTTGTCTGTTCTGTGTATGTAGACCGTGTGTGTTATCTGTGTCTCCGGCGCAGCGCGTGGGCGCCGCCCGGGCGCCCCGCCCCTGTTTGTGTTCTCACCGGTCCGTGCGAGAGGGGGCGCGAAAAGTTGTGTCTGTTTCTCTGCACCCCGACCGCCGCACGCGGCCAGCCACCAAGGCGTGCGGCGAGCGGCTCTCTGCCCTGGTCCCGCACACCCACGTGTGGAAGAAGGGCGGGCGAAAGCCACCAGCAGCCGGTGCGCAGGTGGGGGGCGGGGTGAAAGCAAAGTTGAGGAAAGAGAAAAACGACGTTATCTGTTTGTTGTCTATGTCTCGGAAGGGAGCACAGAAATTCTCCTGTCTGATGATCTAATGTTGGGGCGAACGTACACAGTGATCCGAGGGATGAGAGTCGCAACCGGGGGGGGCCGGTGAAGGGTGGGAAGGCGAATTGTCCCAGCGGAACGAAGAGAGAAGATGATGAGAGAGGGAGATGTAGAGAGTAGAGACAGAGATAGAGTACTGGGGTAGAAAGTGTGTGAAGTAGGGTGACGAAGGGCGGACCGCCCGCGGCGAGCGGGCACGGTAAACGCAAAGCGCGACCGCCGGCGCCCACCGGAACGGACAAGGCAGGCGGGACCCGCCGTGGGAACTGAGCGCCAGAGCTGAGGCACGGGGGGGCGGGTGCGACTCCCACCACAAGCAGGAATGCGGCACTCCGCGCAGGAGAGGGGGGGTGCGCCAAACGCGACGACCGAGGTAGGCGCAGGTGAGGGAACCGGCGATGCGAGTCGTGTACCGCGCCGCGGCCGGCCTAGGACACGAAACCGCGTGAAGCGGGCCGGGCCGGGCGTGCAGTGAGAACCGAGCGGTGGAGCGCCGGCCCGACGGACGGGATGAGGACGGGTGGCGGACACCCGTGCGACCAAGGTCCGGTCCGTGAGGTAAGAGGAAACGGTGCAATACAAAGGAAAGGACGCCAACGAAACGTGGGAAACAGGGTCGACAAGTGACAGGGAGGCCACTACTGCAGACAATGGCAAGGCACGGGGCACAGCTCAGACAGGAAGAATGCAATGGACAAGCAAGGCAAGCAAGATACGATCAACCAAAGAAAGCAAGTGTGAGTGACAGGCACGGAAACAGGGGCGTACGTTGTACAAGACCACGGCGCCACAAACACGCAGGCACACAAAAGCAAATGGAAAAGACCCCCCTGTGCAAAGGCAAGTGAGGCAGACTTGCGGCCCGGAGGCCGAGGCGCGGGAACCTGGAGTGAGCGGCCAGGGCACGAGACCGAAGGGGTCCACGTACCCACGCCCGCGTGGGCGCGAGGGGGGCAAGGCCGCAATGGCAGCGGAGCTGCTGCCCTGGCGGCGGGCCCCGGGGCGGCGCAGCGCGCTGCCGGCGCGCCCGGCGGCCGTGCCCGGCGGCGGCGAGCGCCGGCGTCCCGACGCGACGTGCCCGGCCGACACGTCAGACGGGACGTGCGGGCGGCCGACACGCCGCGGCGGCCACGCCCACGTGCGCCACGGTGGGGCGCGGCCGACGGTACGGCGCAACGGGCGGCGGTCCGCGTAGCGCGCGCGGAGAGATGCCCGGTGGAAGGGGCGGAGGTAGGAAAGGGCGGGAGTCACAGGGGGGTCGGGGGGGGGCTGAGGCCACCCGAGGCCGCAGGCGGAGAGGGAGAAAAGGGGGCGGTGAAGCATGTGTCCCGGATGCCGCGGGGAGGCGAAAGAATGGCATGGTCACAGCCAGTGCACGACGTGGGGAGAAAGGCGTGAGGGGGGGGAGGGGCGGGCGGCGTGGGGGAGGGCAGGGTGAAGCGATGGGGCGGGAGGGAGTTGGTGGAGGTAAAGAGGCGAAGGGGGGGGGGAGGGGTGGGCGTGGCGGCGGGGGAGCGTCGTCGCTCC
>CM068952.1:199315227-199351587 GCA_035128595.1 Eptatretus atami
TCACTTAAAAAATTAAATAACTCTCGTATCCAGATCCGGATTCGGATCTTCACCAAAATTGAGTCTTCTTCGTCTTTGTCACACACCCAACATGTCGAACAAGTTTCGTCCAGATCCATCCATAACTTTTCGAGACATAGTGCTATATATCGTTTTAGCTCTGTCTCTCAATGGTGAAGAATCACTTAAAAAATTATCAGATCCGTATCCGGATCTTCACCAAAATTGAATCAATTCTTCCTTGTCAGACACCCAACGTGTACAAGAAGTTTCGTCCCAATCCGTCCACAATTTTTTGAGATATCATGCTATATATCATTTTTAGCCATATCTCTCAATGGTGAAGAATCACTTAAAAATTCTAGGAGTCTGATCAGGATCCGGATCTTCATCAAAATCGAATCAGTTCGTCCTTGTCACACACTGAACATGTCCACAAAATTTCGAATCCGTCCATATCTTTTTGACATATCCTGCTCACAGAAAGACAAACAAACAAACGGACAGACAGAAGTGAACACATCACTCCGTCCACCTTCGGTGGCAGAGGTAACCCCTATCTGAGTGACACACCCCTGCATCAATGTTGTCCCAACTCTCCTCTTTTTCCCCTGAAACTGTTACCCCTTGTGCTTTCACTATCCATCCTGAAGAAAAATTATTTTGCACTAGTCTAGCTAGCTTGGTCCAGAATCGACATAGTGGCTCTATGTTGGACCCCCTCTATGACAGCGATATCCTTCCTCAGATGTGATGATATGTTCTCCTACCTCCACCTCCTCCACCACTGGGATAATTACTTTAAAATATCATGAAAACCACACTCCCCAAGCGGGTTTTTCTTCAAACTGATTTTAATAAGAAATCCTGTCCGACTCGATCTAGGTAATCCTCATCTGCTCTGCCAATCCCCGGTTCGGACCCAATCTATCCCTGGAAAGTTAAAATCTCCCATCACGAATATTCTTCCCTCATCACATGTCCTTTGAATTGTTCACAAATCCATCTTCCCTGCTTTTCCCCCACACCAAGAGAGCTATAAAAGCATTGGGGGGTACCTAGTTGAGGAGTACCGCCTCCCCGTGAGCTTACCCAGGCAGGTGCGCCCGTCCGAGGTGAGAGTGTACCCGGAATGAGAGCACGAACACTCAAAGCTTCCCTGCACGTTTATGCATCGATGAGAACAGAGTTTGCCTGGCAACGCACACTCGTCGATATCTGCACACAAGAACACATTTGGAGTGTCATGGAAAATCTGGATGACAAAGGATGAGAAGGTTCATTTACATACATCCGTACATGTTGCTTTGTTTATAAATAAAGACTACAGGCACAACTACCACCATCATTACCTCCACCACTACTAATTCAACCACTTTCTAGCTGGGTCGGCTGTGAAAAGTTTTTGTCCCGTCTTTCACGAATCGATTGGCCAGTACTGACGTTCAACTAAATGTGACCGGCAGGAATTAGTAATTTTGTTCGGAGTGCCGGTGATAACTCGCCTACTCTTCCTTGCAGAACAATGCAGGATCTCTGACATCCACCAAATAATGATAGCAGACGGGACACCCGGCTTAACGTCCATTCGGGGGACGGTGCACTGTATGATGGAACTCCATGCCTGTGAAACACCAGGGTGAGAGTTTATAGCTGGGTCTGGATTCAAACCGAGACTAGACAACTCAAAGGCAGCATTGCTACGTCTGCACCATCGTGTGGGAATTGTAAACAAAGACGATTGTAAATTATTCGATTGAAACCGGAGAACTATTCAATTGAACAAACTGTTGCAGTGAATAAAACAAGAAAAAGAGCAATCAGAGATTGCAAACCCTCCTCCAGGACTTGTTTTGTGTGGGGTTTGTGTTGTTTTGTGTGGTGTTTGTGTACTGGTGTCTTACGTAATTAATAAGAGACGTAATTAGAACTGCCACTTTATAAAAGCTGGCAGTGATGACTGGTTCAGCCATTTCAGATAAGAAGATTTTTGAAGGTTTAAAAAAAACAAAAAACAATATGGCTGCCGAATCACGTGACAGATGACATCATCAAAAAAAATTTATGGACCATTTTATTCCGAGATGACCCTCAAAATTTTTATGCTGGTTGGATGTGGCATTCAACATATGCAATTATGACGTCATAATGAAGGCACCGATGACGTCATAAAAATCACTCATCCCCCATGAGGAGTACTTGCGATGTGCCAAGTTTCAATTTTTAACTTGGTGCAATTTCAGAGATCGAGGGTCCAAAGTTTTTTTCCTTTTTCCAATGTGGCTGCCACACCACGAGACCTATGATGTCATAATTATCATTAGAACATTTTACATGAGTAGTCGCACCAATGGTGAAAATTTGGTCTAAATCCGACAAGCGCTTGCAGAGAAAAACACAAAAGTTCTGTGCGGACAAACAGCCAAACAAATAAATGAAAATTCGTGCTTAACACGACACTTGGCGAAATAGTTGACCTTCCGTTGGTGGTCCAAGCTGTAATGTCATGGAATGTGTGGTGTTTATTTGTTCGTACATTAATAAAATGACGCAACTAACAAATATCAATTATCAGGCGCCCGTTGTCATGGTAACTGCAGCAGATTGAAAATTTTCATTTTTAAACCACGCCAATAGCTAAAAACTTTGACGTCATACGCTTGCGAAAACTGTGCATAATTTGTACTAACATGCATTTAAAACATTTAGATATTCCATTGAAGTTTGTTTTGGCATCAACAGGAAGTCGCTACGACTTCCGTTCCGAGTTATGTTCAAAAGCTTGTTTTCACCTTTTTTTGACGTAACGTCGTGACGTTAAGTGCGATTATGACGTGATTTGATCGCAGACTATTTCAGTAAGATTGGCTATCACGTGTTAAAATTTGAGAACGATTGCTTCAGTGGTTCGGCTGCACACGAGCATAAATATTTAAAAGAAAATGACGTCAATAGGCAAAACTTTGACGTCATACGCTTGCGAAAACTATGCGTAATTTGTAATAAGATGCATTTAATAATCATTTAGATATTTGAATGAAGTTTAATTTGGCGTCAACCGGAAGTCGTAGCGACTTCCGGTCACTGAGTTATGTCCAAAAATTGTTTTCACGTTGTGTGACGTCACGTCGTGACGTTTAATCCGATTAAGACGGGTTTGGACGCGGACCGTCTCAGTGGATTGCCTATCAGGTGTAAAAATTTAAGAACGACTGGTCCAGCCGTTTGGGCTGTACGACCGGACAAACAAACAAACAAAACAAGCAGTCATAGACTGGTACTTACGAAATCGTCAACTTGACACTCTGACCTTGTCTAATAAAAGCTGTCTCTAGAGAAGGTAGCGAAGCAAACCAGAAGTTTCTACGATGATTCTGTACCAAACCATCAAAAATCGAATGTTTGACCTCACCGTGACCTTCACCGTTGACCGATTTTGACCAAAATCTAATCAGCACTAGCCATCACCCTCCTGAATCACGTGGTGTAATTTGACATTGGTAGCTTCTTCCGTTCTCGAGTTATCGTGCCTACAAACAAACAAACACACAAACAAACAGAAACGGAAGTCTCAATATACTTACGAAATCTTTAGATTCGTAATAACAAACCAACAAACGTAACAGACCAACATACCGACAAAATCGAGATTTCACCAAGTAACAAGCATCATAGACTGGTACTTACGAAATCGTCAACTTGACTCTGACCTGTCTAATAAAAGCTGTCTCAAGAAAGGTAGCGACGCAAACCAGAAGTTTCTACGATGATTCTGTACCAAACCATCAAAAATCGAATGTTTGACCTCACTGTGACCTTGACCTTTGACCGATTTTGACCAAAATCTAATCAGTGCTAGCCATCACCGCTGAATCACGTGGTGTAATTTGACATTGGTAGCTTCTTCCGTTCTCGAGTTATCGTGCCTTCAAACAAACAAACAAACACACAAACAAACACACAAACAAACAAGCAGAAACGGAACTGATCAATATTACTTACGAAATCTTTAGATTTCGTAAGTAAACAACAAGTCATAGACTGGTACTTACGAAATCGTCAACTTGACCTCTGACCTTATCTAATAAAAGCTGTCTCTAGAGAAGGTAGCGACGCAAACCAGAAGTTTCTACGATGATTCTGTACCAAACCATCAAAAATTGAATGTTTTGGATGTTTGACCTCACTGTGACCTTGACCTTTGACCGATTTTGACCAAAATCTAATCAGCGCTAGCCATCACCCTCCTGAATCACGTGGTCTAATTTGACATTGGTAGCTTCTTCCGTTCTCGAATTATAACTTTTTTTGGATGTTTGACCTCACTGTGACCTTGACCTTTGACCGATTTTGACCAAAATCTAATCAGCACTAGCCATCACCTCCTGAATCACGTGGTGTAATTTGAAATTGGTAGCTTCTTCCGTTTCGAGTTATCGTGCTACAAACAAACAAACAGACACAAAACAAACACACAAACAAGCAGTCATAGACTGGTACTTACGAATCGTCAACTTGACTCTGACTTGTCTAATAAAAGCTGTCTCTCGAGAAGGTAGCGACGCAAACAGAAGATTCTACGATGATTCGGTATCAAACCATCAAAAATCGTAACGTCGACCGAAGCAAAAATCTCCATTTCTCCACGCAATTATACCTTAACGTAACTCAACGACGCGTCTGCTCGAGCGCACTGCATCATGGGACACCCGTGACGCGTCGAGTGAAATATTTTTATATAATCTTAAAACGTCTCCAAAACATCCGATTTTTACCAGAATTTCAACAACCGAGTTTTAAGCGTCCTAAGCGATCGCAAAAACCGAAGACAAAATTAAAATCGAAGTTAAAACGAACTCGTAACGTCGAGCGAAGCAAAAATACTCCATTTCTCCACATGAATTTACGGAATTATGTTTGACCTCACTGTGACCTTGACCTTTGACCGATTTTGACCAAAATCGAATCAGCGCTAGCCATCACCCTCCTGAATCACGTGGTGTAATTTGACATTGGTAGCATCTTCCGTTCTCGAGTTATCGTGCCTACAAACAAACACAAAACAAACACACAAACAGAGGACGGAGTCATCAAGATACTTACGAAATCTTTAGATTTCGTAAGTAACAAACACACAACAAAACAAACACAAACACACAAACAGACGACGGAAGTCATCAATATACTTACGAAATCTAAAGATTTCGTAAGTAACAAGCAGTCATAGACTGGTAATACGAAATTGTCAACTTGACCTCTGACCTTGTCGAATAAAAGCTGTCCTCTAGAGAAGGTAGCGATGCAAACCAGAAGTTTCTACGATGATTCTGTTCCAAACCTCTCATAAAACATCCGATTTTTACCAGAATTTCGACAACCGAGTGTTACGCATACTTAGCCATTACCAAAAGTGAAAACAGAATTGCGATGCGAGTTAAACGAACTCGTAACATCGACCGAAGCAAAATCTCCATTTCTCCACCAATTATTTAATATTATTTTATCAAAGTCACAAAACCGTAATATTCGGCCATCCACCAACAATCTTTACATAATCCGACGGCTCAGCGAGTCAGGCATGCGACGATAACTTTATTGGGATAAAAAATGATTTTAAACACTATCTTTATCGAAAACACCGTCAGCGCACACACGGAAAACCTTTACGTGACTCAACGACGCGTCTGCTCGAGCGCGCTGCACCACGTGAGGAGCCGTGACACGGCGAGTGAAATATTTTTTATACAATCTTAAAACGTCTCCAAACATCCGATTTTTACCAGAATTTCGACAACCGAGTGTTAAGCGTCCTAAGCGATCGCAAAACCGAAGACAAAATTAAAATCGAAGTTAAACGAACTCGTAACGTCGAGCGAAGCAAAAATACTCCATTTCTCCACATGAATTTACGGAATTATGTTTGACCTCACTGTGACTTGACCTTTGACGATTTTGACCAAAATCTAATCAGCGCTAGCATCACCCTCCTCAATCACGTGCTGTAATTTGACATTGGTAGCTTCTTCCGTTCTCGAGTTATCGTGCCTACAAACAAACACACAAACACACACACACAAACAAACAAACACAAAACAGAGGACGGAAGTCATCAATATACTTACGAAATCTTTAGATTTCGTAAGTAACAAGCAGTCATAGACTGGTACTTACGAAATCGTCAACTTGACCTCTGACCTTGTCTAATAAAGCTGTCTCTGGAGAGGTAGCGACGCAACCAGAAGTTTCTACGATGATTCTGTACCAAACCATCAAAAATCGAATGTTTGACCTCACTGTAACCTCGACCTTGACCGATTTTGACCAAAATCTAATCAGCGCTAGCCATCACCCTCCTGAATCACGTGGTGTAATTTGCATTGGTAGCTTCTTCGTTCTCGAGTTATCGTGCATAAAAACAAACAAACACACACACAAAAACAAACACACAAACACACAAACAGATGACGGAAGTCATCAATATACTTACGAAATCTTTAGATCTCGTAAGTAATAAATCTCACATCAAAGGTGAACATCCTCCAATCGTCACCAGGGGGCACTTTTCACTTCAAACAGCAAGAGTAAATAATATACAAGCAGTCATAGACTGGTACTTACAATCGTCAACTTGAACTCTGACCTTGTCTAATAAAAGCTGTCTCTAGAGAAGGTAGCGACGCAAACCAGAAGTTTCTACGATGATTCTGTACAAATCTCTCATAAAACATCCGATTTTACCAGAATTTCGACAACGAGTGTTAAGCATACTTAACCGTTACCAAAATTGAAGACAGGATTGAAATAGAATTAAAACGAGCGCGTAATGCCGTGTGTTACAATCCCCCTCATGAGCATAATCTTCAGTTAAGCCTCAGATACGACACCCGACATAAATCTCATAAAACATCCGATTTACCAGAATTTCGACAACCGAGTATTAAGCATACTTAACCGTTACCAAAGTGAAGACAGGATTGAAATTGACTTTAAAACGAGCGCGTAATGCCGAGTGTTACAATCCCCCTCATTAGCATAATCTTCAGTTAAGCCTCAGATACGACACCCGACATAAATCTCATAAAACATCCGATTTTTACCACAATTTCGACAACCGAGTGTTAAGCATACTTAGCCATTACCAAAAGTGAAAACATAATTGCATCCGAGTTAAAACGAACTCGTAACGTCGACCGAAGCAAAAATCTCCATTTCTCCACGCAATTATTTAATATTATTTATTCAGTCACAAAACCGTAATATTCGACCATCACCAACAATCTTTACATAATCCGACGGCTTAGCGAGTCAGGCATGCGACGATAACCTTTATTGGGATAAAAATGATTTTAAACACCATCTTTATCGAAAACACCATCAGCGCGCACACGCAAACCTTTACGTGACTCAACGACGCATCTGCTCAAGCGCGCTGCACCACGTGACGAGCCATGACGCGGCGAGTGAAATATTTTTTATACAATCTTAAAACGTCTCCAAAACATCCGATTTTTACCAGAATTTCGACAACCGAGTGTCAAGCGTCCTAAGCGATCGCAAAAACCGAAGACAAAATTAAAATCGAAGTTAAAACGAACTCGTAACGTCGACCGAAGCAAAAATACTCCATTTCTCCACATGAATTTACGGAATTATGTTTGACCTCACCATGACAAATCGAATGTTTGACCTCTACTGTGACTTGACCTTTGACCAATTTTGACCAAAATCTAATCAGCGCTAGCCATCACCCTCCTGAATCACGTGGTGTAATTTGACATTGGTAGCTTCTTCCGTTCTCGAGTTATCGTGCCTACAACAAACAAACACACACACAAACAAATACACAAACAGAAGACAGAAGTCATCAATATACTTCAAAATCTTTAGATTTCGTAAGTAATAAATCTCACATCAAGGGTGAACTTCCCCCAATGGTCCAGCAGGGGGCACTTTTCACTTTGAACAGCCAGAGTAAATAATAAAACAAGAAGTCATAGACTGGTACTTACGAAATCGTCACTTGACTCTGACCTTGTCTAATAAAAGCTGTCTCTAGAGAAGGTAGCGACGCAAACCAGAAGTTTCTACGATGATTCTGTACCAAACCATCAAAAATCAAATGTTTGACCTCACTGTGACCTTGACCTTTGACCGATTTTGACCAAAATCTAATGAGCGCTAGCCATCACCTCCTGAATCACGTGGTGTAATTTGACATTGGTAGATTCTTTCGTTCTCGAGTTATCGTGCCTACAAACAAACACACAAACAGAGGACGGAAGTGATCAATACACTTACGAAATCAAAGATTTCGTAAGTAACAACAGGTAGGCGGCGATGGGTCGCCGAGCATGGAAACTATAAGATATAGAGCAAAATGGATGTCATATAGCGGATAGGGAATCACCTTAAGATTATGCATATCAATCTCATCCAGTTCCATCTACGACAACTACTCGTTATCCATTTGAATGAAAAGTACGAAAATGCGGTTTGAAATCGGAAATCCCCAAGTTTGAGGGGGTGCTGTGGGTGAACAAAGATCTAAATCGAAAATCCAGCTTGATCGTTTGTGCACAATGTATTCCAGACGATTAGTGTGAATTTTCATGACCATCCGACCATAACCCGAGGAGGAGTAGCATTTGGCGCCGATGGCACCTCCAGCTCTCGCATATTATCGATTTTTGCACTAATTGACCTTTGACCCCTGACCTAAGCGAAATCGGTCAATATGTCCTGAGGCAAAGTTGTTAGTACTCATTGAGTACCATGAACCTGCAAAGTTTCATTCGTATCGATGCACTCACTGGTCGTAGGGGGCCTTCAATTTTCGCCAATTTTCGGCATACCCTAATTGGAGGGGGCGCTGCGGGTAAAGTATTCCATATATCACAAAAACCGGAATATATTTGATAGAGCATAACCTGTAGATCATTTGTGCCAAATTTCATACCCTACGTGGGATAATGGCTTTCGGAATTGATTTCGCGTGAACGGTACCGATTTTGAAGGTTTTTCGGTTGTTGCTAGGAAACCAAAGCGTCCCTAGCAACCATCACAATTTCCAAGCACATAGGTCATAAAATGTCCCTACCACCCGAGTTTGGTCAAAATCCGCCACGTTTACTACCAATTATGCTGATGACAAACGAACAAACATCCAAACAAACAGACAGAATTACTGACAATAAGGGTCACCTATTGGCGAACCAACAAACAGACAGAATTACTGAAAATAGGGTCACCTATTTCGGCGACCCAAACAAACAGACCCAAATGCAATACCCTCTCCTTCGGCGAGGGTAATGAGGAACATCGATTTTTATATTCCACTAATCCGAGGCTCAGAGGAGTCTGTGCACATAATTAGTGACTCTTAGGTGGAATGATGACATGAGGAGATGATAGCCGTGTCCTACCGTCGCTTCGCTGATGGTTTTAATCAAAGGTCACGTGGCGTTTAATGGTCACGTTTAATGATCACGTGACCGGAAGTGTGTCAAAATGGCCGACTTCGTCAATTTTGGGTAAAATTGTGTAAATTCCTTCAAAAATCTTCTTCTCCAGACGAACCAGTCAGATTGCTAACAAATTTGGGTTACAACCTTAGGACAGGGTCCTGATGTTGAATTGTTGAAGTCATGCCGATCACGTGACCGGAAGTGTGTCAAAATGACCGACTTCGTAAATTTTTGGGAAAATTGTGTAAATTCCTTTAAAAAATCTTCTTCAGCCGAACCAGTCAGATTGCTACCAAATTTGGGTCACAACATTAAGGCCAGGGCCCAGATAAGCTGCAGATCCAGTTGTGGTGCCTTTTTTAGATCCTCATGGAGGATCTTAAGTCTACTATTGTTGTTTCTTCATCTTCTTCTTGTGGACTTTTTTGTTTCACAGCCTACAGTTTTCATCGAAACTTCCTGAAACTTGGCGATAATATGTAAAATACCTGCGCAGACAGTAACATCTCCGATTTTGAATTCCTCCTAGAAAAAAAGTTATGACATCAAAATATCTCGGATAATGGAAATCGCTAAAAATTATCTCCGAACTAGGCAAGCTTTTTGAATTCTGTTTGCGGGAATCGAACAGGGCATTAGCAGAGATGAATTACCGCACATATGATATCATACTATCGTATCATCAATTTTTATGACGTCCTTCCTATTTTTTGACATTTTTGTTTCACAACGCAGAGTTTCATCGGATCTTCGTGAAACTTGCCATGTATAGGCAGAAAGCCCACGCGCAGGCAGTAACCATCTCCGATTTTGGAATTTTTCTTCAAAAAAAGTTGTCATAAAATCGCCGCTAATGGAATCGCCTATACAGTACCATTATCTCCGAAACTAGGCAAGCTGTTTGAATTTTGTTTGCGGGAATCAAGCCGGGCATTAGCACAGATAATTTATTCACAAACCTGATACATCACAATGGACGTCATATTGCGTTTTTTATGATGTCATCATTAAGAGGACGAGGATCTTAGCTCATTTGAGCTTGTTTATGATTAAACTTACAGATGTTTGTTCCAAGTAAATTGATTTACATTTTCTCCCACGGTACCTTTTTAATTATTCTACAACAGCAGAAACCCTTTAGAATAAAGTCTGACTGATGGTGGAGGGAGAGACAGACAGACAGACAGACAGACACATAATTCTCCTCATAGTAATACGAGTGTAAAATCTGATAAAAAATGACAGGTTGGAGTTATTTTATTCAAAATGCTCAAGGAGATTAGAAGATATGATGTTTCGTATCAAGAAGCGTCGTTTTAAAACACTTCATGTGCAGATGTGATCATATTTTCTTTATCTTCTGGGACGTTTGGTTTTGACGGTACAGCCTCTTGAGCGTGCCAAAGCCAGAAGCCTTGTCCTAGTGTCAGGAGTGCTTTAATCTTCATTTTTTATTTATTCGATATCCTCCGGATGTGAATGAACTCTCGTTTTACTCTGTGCGTATCACACATCACGTGTGCAGGGAATTTCACCTCCATGTACCTTGTATTTATTGTTATTAAAAAAAACTTTTCTGTACACCGCCCTTGAGGCTCCAGTTTGCAAGTCACCGTCTACAATCCCAACAGGAGAGACGTAATTACTCTTTTATAGAAAATGTTTTTCAATTATTTTTTTTCGTGCTGACAAATAGACCGTAGTGAACACACGGTCATGTTAAAAGATTGGCGTTTAAAACCCTTCGTCCCTGTCAATGTGGACAGACAAATACACACTGTGTTTTATATATCGGTGGTAGAAGAAGATGTAACAGTATGAATTACAATGACAAACTAACACAGAATATGGGATTTGAACCCAACATGATAGCACCGTGGGTGATGTGCTTTGATGGGAACAGCAACTGTCAGGAAATAGTTAGGAATTGTTTTTTCAAGTTTACGCAGAACAGCCTCGTGCTTGAATGAAATAAAGTGACGTCAATACAACAACAATGAAGAACACGTGATAGCATTACAGGCTCCTCGGTGGCATGTTATTGCATCATTTTCTGGACCTTCGCACATGGTGTTGTTGACATCACTCATCAGGTATCCACGATGGCAGAAGCACTGAAACGAGCCGTGGATGTTGACGCACTCATGGCTGCATGGACTCTCCTCACACTCGTTTACATCTGTGAAGAACACTTCGATAAGTTAAACAATTTTGATGTTCCCCTCAAAAATAAACCAGGCAAGTTATCTCTGGGTTACTTAGTACAGCTCGAGATGATACAGAGGGGGTTAACTGCAAGCAGGTTCAAGAGGGAAACAGAGTGTGTGCAGCAGGGTCGTGCACCTGTGATCTGAACACGTACCATGGCAACTCCTCCCATCAGATGCCAGTTGGAATCCTGGGCTGCACGAGCACAGGTACGATCCATCCGTGTTCTCACATACCTGGGCGCACAGTCGCCCAGGGTAATGCCGGCACTCGTCAATGTCTGAGTCGAGACACGCAAGGAAGTGTGAGCACAAGACACAAGTTCAACATCATCTTTGAATGAAGACATGCTCCACAATGCAGCACACGTGTGTACGATAAACAATAATAATGACAATAATAATAATCATCACCACAACACTAAATGGCAAGTATCCCCGTTAAGGTTGGTGTCCTATTCAAGGTTCATTTTCTGAGTGATAATGAAGATGATTATTGGAGGATTATTATCAGTGACACAGCAGTTCATGTCTTCAGGATCTTACCAAAATGTTGTGGAAATCATTGAGAGGCAATCCATCTATTACGTATGCAAATAACGCAGGAATTTTGATCCTCACTCCCTGACTGTCACCACAAATTACACTCCGATCTGAATACCTGGCCCAGTACACCACCCCTGGACCCTGGTACAAAACAAGCACTGTACCTTCATTTCCATGATATACCGCACCGTCAGCACATCCTCTGTCATTTTAAAATGTTAGGCGAAAAACAAAACCGACTGGTTAGCGTCAGACTACTTACTGGGTAGGTTAGGAATGCTCTTCAATTGCAAAAATAAATAATCAGTAATGAAACAACACTTTCAATATTTATTAAAATATAATTGAATGACGTCACATGCAGATTCAATCCAGGCCTCAAGAGGGACACAAGAAAGAAAGGTGAAGAGGGACAGGGGAAAGGTGGAGGACAGGGGAAAGGTGGAGAGGGATAAGGGAAAGAATGAGGCAACACAATAAAGGTGGAGAGGGACAGGGGAAAGGTGGAGAGGAGAAAAAAAACATGTGCGCTGATCCCATATGGTGGAATTAATTAGGGCTGTGAAAGCGTAGTAGTAGTAGTGGTGGTAGTAGTAGTGGTAGTAGTAGTAGTAGTGGTAGTAGTAGCAGCAGCAGAAAAATGCAGTGCATGTATTTTAAAACGATGTCACCACCTGGTGGTGCTACAGTATCACAAGCCAGAAGGAAGTGCTCATGTCACGCGTCACAATGACCAGTAAACCCCACGTGTTGTGTTCATGACATTGTGAACGAGATCCATGCGGGGTTATTTCGGTTTTGTGTAACGTGTTATTACCCTGCGCTCGCGAAGTGAAAAGCACGGTTAAGCATTCAGTTGGGTACGTACGTACGTACGTGGCGTACATGCGTGTGCATTTTAAAAATTCATTTTCTCGGCAACCGTTCGTCCAATTGACACGAAATTATACCATGAGTGCCTCCGCTTGTATAATTTTTTATTCATAATTATGATGTCACAGGTCACGTGGTGCGAACACCATCTTGGAAAAACGTTCCACCTCTTCACCTCCCAAACTGCTCAATGGAAAAAATTGAAACATGGCTCATTGTCAAATAGTCCCAATGAAGAATATAATATGTTGTTGATGATGAAGTCATCAGTGCCTTCATTATGATGTCATAAATTGACATGTGCAATGCTTGATCTGATCGGTATGAAATTTTTTTTTTCCTCTGCAACTGTTAGTTCGATAGACACAAAATTATCAGAATACTAGTGCGGGCCCGTAGGTGCGTGCCCGTAGGTGCGTGCCAGTATGTGCAGCTCGTTCTTCGCTCTCGTAAACGACGACTGGAATGGGCATTGTTTCAATTAGATCGGACCAACCGTATCATAAATGGCCATAACTTGGGAAACATACTCAGGTCCCCAGCGTCAATTGTGACGTCATATCAAACGAAGAAGAAGAATGTGACGCCTCCTCTCTCGCTCGCCCCCTCTCTCGCCCCCCTCTCGCTCCACCCTCTCTCCCCTAGTCTCGCCCCTCCTCTCTCCCGTCCCTCTCTCCCCCCCCCTCTCTCCCCCTCTCTTGAATTGACGCCCCCTCTCTCTCACCCCCCTCTCTCTCGCCCCCCCCTCTTTCCCCCTCCTCTCTTGCCCCTCTCTGTAAATGTATTCACAAATGTCTACCAAGCACAACAATTAATTCAAACCTTGGAAAAAAAAGCTTTCAAACCTTGGGAAACACTTGGAAAACAGCTGAAACGGATGAACGATATCAAACTTGAAAAGGCACATACTCAGGTCCCAGCATCGATTGTGACGTCATACCAAACGAAGAAGAAGAAGAAGAATTGTGACATCAATGTGCAAAAAAAAACCCCAAAAATAAATAAATATATAAACATTAATTGTGACGTCATTCGTGACGTCATAGCACTGTGTCCTGTCATTGGTTGACAGATAAATGGCCGTAACTTGGGAACCGCTTGTCCATTAATATAAAACCTTGAAAAGGCACATACTCAAGATCCCCAGCGTTGATTGTGACGTCATACCAAACGAAGAAGAAGAAGAATTGTGACGTCAATCGTGCAAAAAAAAAAAAAAACATTAATTGTGACGTCATTCGTCACGTCATAGCACCGTGTCTTGTCATTGGTCGACAGATAAATGGCCGTAACTTGGGAACCGCTTGTCCGATTAATATCAAACCTTGAAAAGGCACATCCGTGGGTCCCAGCAATATTCCTGGCAAGTTTCAATCGGATCGGACCAGTGGTCGTCGAGAAACGGCGGTCGCAGACAGACAGACGCACACACACAGATTGCTGGAATTATAGATAGACTAGTACGGCCGTAGGGGCGGCCTCGTAGGTGCGGGCCCGTAGGTGCGTGCCCGTAAGTGAGTGCCAGCATGTGCAGCCCTCTCTCGCCCCTCTCTCTCGCCCCTCTCTCTCGCCCCCTCTCTCTCGCCCCCTCTCTCGCCCCCTCTCTCTCGCCCCTCTCTCGCCCCCACTCTCATCCCCCCCTCGCCCCCTCTCTCTCGCCCCCCCTCTCTCCCCCTTTGTCTCGCCCTTCCTCTCTCCCCCTCCTCTCTCGCCGCTCTCTCTCGCTCCCACTCTCATCCCCCTCTCCCGTCCCCCTCTTATCTCTCTCGCAGATATTGGTCGACAGATAAATGGCCGTAACTTGGGAACCGCTCGTCCGATTAATATCAAACCTTGAAAAGGCACATCAGCGGGTCCCAGCAATATTCCTGGCAAGTTTCAATCAGATCGGACTGTCAATCGTGCAAATAAAATAAAAATATAAAATAAATAAATAAACATTAATTGTGACGTCATTCGTGATGTCATAGCACCGTGTCTTGTCATTGGTCGACAGATAAATGGCCGTAACTTGGGAACCGCTTGTCCGATTGATATCAAACCTCGAAAAGGCACATCAGCGGGTCCCCGGCAATATTCCTGGCAAGTTTCAATCCGATTGGACCGGTGATCGTCCGGTTATTAATAATTTTGGAAAAAATTGGCGTGAGAAGGTGGAACGACACCTCAGCTGCCATATATACACCTTTTCAACACTGAAAAGGCAGTAAAATGGCCGTAACTTGGGAACCGCTTGTCCGATTGATATCAAACCTCGAAAATGCACATCTGCGGGGCCCCGGCAATATTCCTGGCAAGTTTCAATCGGATCGGACCGGTGGTTGTCGAGAAACGGCGGTCACAGACAGACAGACACACACAGAGATTGCTGGAATTATAGATAGATAGGCGGCTCCTCCTGTAGAATTTTAGACAATAATAATTATGACGTCATAGGTCACGTGATACAGTCAACATGTTGGAAAAACTTCGCACCACTATATCTCTGAAACCACTCCATGGAAAACATTGAGACCTGGCTCATTTTCAAGTACTCCCTTAAGGAATAATACGTGTTGATGATGATGTCATCAGTACCTTAATGATGACATCATAATTCGACAAGTACAATGCTTGATTGGATCAGTATGAATTCTATTTCTCTGCAATTCTTGGTCCGATTTGCAAGAATTTTCACCATCGGAGCACCTCCTCCTTAAGAATTGTTATTGATAATGACATCATAGTCACGTGGTACAGTCCCCATGTTGGAAAAACTTCGCACCTCTATATTGTTACGGTTGTGGAAATTCGCATTACACCATAAAGAGTCCTCAGGTGAGATATCTCGTAAAGTCCATGTGTAGTTAGCCCAAACCGTTGTATAGAGGGAATTTATGTGATCCATCCGGCTGCGACGCTCTGAGTTAGCCATTTTTTCTGTTCTATCTTTTATTCAAACAAACAGCATCTCAACAACCACGCAATCCCCACCACAGCGCCAACCACACTACAACCACGCCACCCTCACCACCTACGCTACCACATCTTCGCCATCGCCATTCAATCAGCACCGTGCGGTCACGATCTCCGCGGAGGAACAAAAACCACCAACGATGCTCGGGGTTTTTCCCGCCTGTTTCTCCCATCTAAATTCTCCGGCTCGGTGTGGTGGAAGTGCGATCCGAGCCGGGGGTCAAAGGTGAGAAAAGGTGGGGCCTCTTTTTGGGGGAATAATTCCCTGGCCCTGAGCCAAAACTGACTCCCCGGCCCCCGCACGGGGCGGGGTGGAGGGAGAGCGAGAGGGTACGCCCCCCTTCGAGAGGCTTCTCCAAGAAGCTCGAAGGGAGGCGGGGCCGAAAACGGGCGGAGCGAAGGGCGGAGCCCCGCGCTACTAAAGGCGGACAGCACGGACCTTAGGGAGTTTTTCGAGGCTTCCTGTCTCCTCGTCTTCGAGAGTTCCTGTGTTCTTCGGGTTGTTTGAGCTTCTGGGCTGGACGTCGTCTTCTTCTTGGTGCTGCTTGTCATGTCGGGGGAAGAGGTCCTGCGCTCGCGGCTGGGCGAGCGGCCTGTCAACGGAGGCACGGACGGGAGACGCGGCAGCGTCGGTTGTGAGGTGGACCTGCGCGTCCGGACGAGGAGTGCCGGAGAGGGTTCGCTGGCCGCGAGAGAGGTCGGGGCCAGGCGCGACATGCTGACGGTCGTGGGAGAGGGACTCACCAGCCACGAAAAGGGAAGTCGTGACTTCTTTTCTTTTCCTTTGCTTTTTGTTAAATGCTTGTGTGGCGCCGTCTGTTAAGTAAACTGCGTAAGTGTTGCCATGTGTACGTGTTTATTCGGGTGTAATCTTTTCCTTGCATTTGCTTTTGTTGCATTATTGTTTGCTTGAATACGTGCCTTTTATTATTGTTGCTGTGACTGAATATATGTGCTTGCTTTGTGTCCGTGTGTCGCGCAATAAAATGCTTGCTTGTTGAACTGTTCCCGCTCTGCTTCGTCTCCTTTCTTTTTATTGACTCTCCATCCTGCATCGCGTAAGAGATTGGTAGTGGTGTAAGTTCCGGTAACTAATCTGAACCGTCGAGGTCGACGATAACTCCGCTCGGTATACTCTGCAGTACGGAACGAACCGCTTAAGCGTGTCGTGTCCGAAGTCGACCTGCGGCGAGGTACGATCGCTCGATTAACCATCCGCGTAGGTACTTAGGTTGGTCGAGTTTGGCGAACAACCCTATCCTACGCGGGTGGCCGATTGGCACGATTGTGGTGAGGTCGAAAGGCCCACCCGTGACTAGCTCCCGGCGTTGTTCCGAGAGGGTCACGACAGAATTGTCCATCTGGTGGGCGACGTGCCGCGATTCGAGTTACGTGGCCGTTCGCACGCCGCGGGCGCGAATTCGCACAACTGGTGTCAGCGAGCGGGAAACAAACTCTCCCGTCTCCAGCTAAATTCACGGGAACGGACCAGGGGTGCGCGAAGCGACCCCCCCACCCCCGTTCCTCCAAATTACGAGCTTTTTAAATTAATCTCTTACGAGAAATAAGATGGAGTCTCAAGGCGAGCGGGTGCCGGGGGTATAGAAATGTATAGTTTGTAGAAATGTAGGATCCATGGCCCAGGACGGTACTTGTAATTACAATCCGTGGGGAAGCTCAACCCAATATTCTGAGCACGGACTTTATCGGCAAACTGAGTCGCATAATGGCGGCGCAATCGCACCTCAACCACCAATTCAACCCGAGTGGGCGAGAATCATGGAAATGGCCAAGAGTATAGATAAAACGTGGAAGGAAGATGGAAAGAGGGTGTAGGAATGAAAAGGAATTAGAAAAGAAAGCTTCTGAGTTACAGAAACACCAAAACAAAGCGAGGAACTACAAAACGAACTGAGAGTGTTACGAGAAGAAAACGACAGCAGAGAATGAAACGTTAAGAAACCACACTGTACAGATCGAACAGCTGGAAGCGAAGGCCAGATTAAAGAATGAGGAACAGAAAAGAGTACTGAAAGAACAAGGAATGAGACAGGAGAAAGAAATCAGTCAGTTGAAGGAAATAACGAGATTGCAGAATGAGGAACAAGAAAGACAGTGGAATAGAAAACTGAAAGAGTATGAATTTGAAACTGAACGACAAAAGGAAAAAATAGGTTGGAGTACGAGGAGAAAGTGAAGGAGCAAGGAATGAAGCAGGAAGGAGAAATCAGGATATTGAAGGACACAACGAGATTGGAGAGGGGAGAACGAGAGGAACAATGGGATAGAAAACAAAAGGAACATGAAGTGAGGTTGACCAATTGAAAGAAAAGGCGAGGCTGGAGTGCGAGGAGATAGACAAAGAACAGCGAATGAAACACAAAATGGAGATGAACCAAATGAAGAAAACCACGAAACTGGAGAAGGAAGGACGGAGAGGAAACAAGGAAAGTCGTGAGAGAACAGCGAATGAAACACAGGAAGGAAATGAGCCAAATGAAAGAAACAATGAGATTGGAAAAGGAAGAGCAGAGGAACAGTGGGAGAGAAAAACAACTATACGAGTGTGAAATTGAACAACTAAAACGGAGAGCAAAATTGGAGTCCAGAGAGATGGAAAAACTCCAGAAAGAAACAGAAACTATTAAATGTACAGAGACACGGGAGATAGAGGGTGAATTGGACAGGTTAGTGACGAGCACACACACATTGAGGTAGTGGAGGACCATGAGGGGGAGCTGGCGGACTGGTTAGAGACCCGGTGCAGGCAGCTGGATGACCTCCTTCAGGAACAGAGGGAGACACTATTCTCCCTTGAAGCTGAATACGACCAGGTGGGTCCGGTCGAGCGCGGAGTTGAGGGGCGAGTGCTGTGGACAGGTGCACACGAGCTTGGGGGGTATAGAGGCCCGGGAACCCTTGTGGGGACACGAATCCCAGTGTGATTGTCCCCGGCGTAAAATGTCCCGGTGTGTGTGGTGAGAGGTGTGAGTGCGACCGCGTGTATGGGTGAAGCCCCGCGTGTGCCAGAAACCCCGTGTGGTGAGTGGTGTGTTTGCGAGTGTGCCGGAGTGCATGCTTCCCAGCATGCCATGTGTTCAAGGGGACCGCAAGTGGAAGAGGCCGTGTGTGTGAGTGAAACGGCCAGTATGAATGAGACACCGCGGGTGAGTGCCCCGCGTGTGTGAGTGGTATGGTGTGTGTGAGGGAAACGGCACGAGTGAGTGAGCGGCCGAGGGTAGGGAGAGGAACAGCGTGTGTGACGTCGCTGTGTGCAAGGGAGATGTCGGTCGGCATGCGTGAGCATGCAGCCGCGTCTCCCGGGGTGAGTGGAATGTCGTGGTGTGGGAGTCTCGTGACATGCGGGAGTTTGAGCGCGTGTGTAGAAAAGAGACGGAGACGACTGCGACAATTGAGAGACAAAGGCCGGGTAGCGGCCGTAGCTGCATTGGGGACCGCGCCGGGTTTGCACGGCAGCGAGCGCGAGGTCCGTGCTGTGCAACGCACGAGGCCCGCACGTGCTCGCTTGCGGGAGTGAAACCCGGTCCGGAAACGCCAGCGGTGGATGTTTGCCGATCCCGCGGACGGACAAAGGTTAGGCAGGATTACGGATTTGGACCGGATGGGTTCTCCACGCGAGCGTGTGTTAAGCTCCAACGGCAGAGCACATGTGTTCGCGTGGGGAACCCCTCGAAGCGCGAGGCTTGGTTTTTTTTAATGTGCAGGGTGACGTCATGGCTGCGTGTCGGGTTGGAATCCGGCAGGAGGGTGAATCCATGCCGGATGGTGCCGTCCAAGAGGGACGAGGGACGCGAACAGCTGCCATGACGTCACGCCAAAGGTGCGTGGCTGTGAATTGCCGCGCTGGTGCGCAGGTTGCGAGTTTCCGCGCTGGTGCTGCGCATTAAAAAAAAAAAAAAGCAAGCCTCGCTTCGGGTGAACAGGATTCCCGGGCAAGGGGTGGAAGACCCCCTTGCCCGGGCACAGGATGGAACTAGTCAGGGGAAGGGTTAGTGTTAGTTAGACCGGCTTCATGGGGCAGGGGTAAGTCCTCATGGAGTCCGTGGAATGGATTAGTTAGAGGGATTGTACTCAGATTTAGGAGGGAAATGGAATATGGAATTTATTTTTGGATTTGGAGACAGAGACAGACTGTGGATGTGTAGTGGGGACGTAGCTTAGCTACGTAGTGTTAAAAGGAACGTGCTGTTGGTAAGGAACGACGTGGGAGCACGAGGTAGTTAGGGATTAGTGAGCAGGATGGCAGGATTCAGCGATGTGTGTGTTGAAAAGTTGTGAGGTGAGTACATGATGAGTGAGTGAGGCCAGCAGGTCTGTGTGAATGGAGCGAATGGGGAATGCATGGTGCGACGAGTGATTGGGGGGAGGATGATTCCCGCCCAAGGGACCCGGGGTCAGTGTAGAGTGAGTTAGGGGGTTCGTCAAATTGACAAAATGGAGGTCGTTTTGCTGTTGGTGGAATGTAGGCTCGAAACCTGTTTGAAGGGGTGCAGGAGCCCTGTTGACGGGCTGGAGCGTGGCTGCGAAAGGTGAGTATCGCTGAGTGGGTACCCGGGCACCGGGCTAGTCGGCCGCGGTAGGCCAAGGGCCCATGGGGGCCGGGATAGCGTAGTGGGCACGGGTGCGCCCGCATGATGCGGGGGCCCGGGGCACCGTTAGCCGCGTGGGCAGTGTTGTGGGCACGGGTGACCCTTGGAAAGGGGCCCGGGAAGCCAGCCTGCCACGTGAGCGTTTCAGGGGAGTCGTCACGGAGGGCACTCCCCGGTGTTTAGGGAGCTGGTAGGCTCGGAGGCAGTGTAGTGCCCGGGGTGCCATCGTCGGAGAATCGACAGAGGGTAGTGCCTGCCAAGGGAGCCACGCGTCCAGCCACGAAACCGTGTGAGGGCACGGAGAGAAAATTGGGGGCATGGCCCGAAATTTGAGAGGACACCAACACAGGCGACGGGAATCTGGGTTGATAGAACCAATAGTTTAAGCGAGAGGCGCTTGTTGAAAGCCCCGGGGGTAGATTAGGAAGTGTACCCCTCCGCACCATCCATCCTTCGCTCTCGTTGTGGGCCGCTGGACCCACTTTGGTTAAGATCGCTGAACTCCGAGGAGGCCATCCTGAGGCTTGAGTTTGGCCTCGACGCAGGACGCTAGCCCTCCCTCATTCCCTTCAGGAAGGGAACGTAGGGGTTGGGAGTAGGCTAGGGGACGATAGGTTAGCCGAACAAGGACGATAAAGGGGTTAGGGACGATTTATAGAGGGGAAGTAAAAAAATAAAAATAAAAACAACAAAAAATTAATTGGAGCTAAATTGGGTTTTACAAATTAAGGAGTGGGTATGGACAGTGACAGGCAAAGGCGATAGGTGGGAGGGAAACAAGTGGGTAGGTCCGAGCCCGCCTTCCGAGTGGCCAGCACACCGCACTCCCTCCACCGACCTGCAATGCACAGCAAGAGGCCGGCCAACTTCATCGGCTGTTGTTTTGCTGCGAGGCCTGTACCGGCCGGATCATCTGCAGCTGTTTTACTACAAGCATGTGCCGGCCAATTCATGCCGGCTGTGTTTGCCTGCAACGGCCTTGTTCTGCAGGCTTGGTTTGCCTGCTCACCTTTGCCATGCCATGCCTGCTACCCGCGGTTCTTTTTGCCCCTGTTCTGTGCTGCTTTTCCCCCTTGTTCATTGCCATGTGCGCCAGGATCGTCGCGAAGCTGCAAGGACTGTCCTGTTGGCAGCTACAACACGGGCCTGCAGTGGCGGCCGGTGCGCCGGTTGACTCTTTGCTTCTGCCTGCAGAGTCCATTGATCCTGGGCCATGGTTTAGTGTAAATTGTAAGGTTAAGGTGTTAAAGAGTACTGTAAATATGAGTGCCGCCCCGGCATGTATGTCTTAGCGCGGCAATTTTATTTAATTCGTCCGTATGAATGGGTTTGTTTAGTTAGTTACTCAGCCCTCAGGTTATTTATTTTGGGACACAAATAATGAATGTCGCACTCAGGGATCCGAAGGTAAACGTACTAGGGGAGAACTACACATGATGGCACACGAAAATTTGACGACTCGGGACGAGTCTGTAAAAAGGGGAGGGGTATGTTACAGTTGTGGAAATTCGCATTACACCATAAAGGGCCCTTAGGTGAGATATTTCCATAGATACATGTGTAGTTAGCCCAAACCCGTTGTTATAGAGGGAATTTATGTGATCCATCCGGGCTGCAACGCTTTGAGTTAGCCATTTTTCTGTTCTATTTTTATTTCAAACAAACAGCATCTCAACAACCACGCCATCCCCACCACAGCGCCAACCACACTACAACCACGCCACCTCCCCACCTACGCTACCACATCTTCGCCACTCGCCATTCAATCAGCACCTGCGGTCACGATCTCCGCGGAGGAACAAAACCCACAAACGATGCTCGGGGTTTTTTCCCGCCTGTTTCTCCCGTCTAAATTATCCGCGCTCGGTGTGGTGGAAGTGCGATCCGAGCCGGGGGTGAAAGGTGAGAAAAGGGGGGGCCTCTTTTGGGGGAATAATTCCCTGGCTCTGAGCCAAAACTGACTCCCCGGCCCCGCACGGGGCGGGGTGGAGGGAGAGCGAGAGGGCACGCCCCCTTCGAGAGGCTTCTCCAAGAAGCTGAAGGAGGCGGGGCCGAAAACGGGGCGGAGCGAAGGGAGGAGCCCCGCGCAACAAAAGGCGGGCAGCACGGACCTTAGGGAGTTTTTTCGAGGCTTCCTGTCTCCTTGCCTTCGAGAGTTCCTGTGTTCTTCGGGTTGTTTGAGCTTCTGGGCTGGACGTCGTCTCTTCTTGGCGCTGCTTGTCTTGTCGGGGGAAGAGG
The DNA here is from genome assembly GCA_035128595.1 of Eptatretus atami. Classification (NCBI taxonomy): domain Eukaryota; kingdom Metazoa; phylum Chordata; class Myxini; order Myxiniformes; family Myxinidae; genus Eptatretus; species Eptatretus atami. The sequence goes on from CM068952.1 coordinate 199,338,121, forward strand.
TCCTGCCGCTCGCGCCTGGGCGAGCGGCCTGTCAACGGAGGCACGGACGGGAGACGCGGCAGCGCCGGTTGTGAGGTGGACCTGCGCGTCCGGACGAGGAGTGCCGGAGAGGGTTCGCCGCGCGAGAGAGGTCGGGGCCAGGCGCGACCACGCGGACGGTCATGGAGAGGGACTCACCAGCCACGAAAAGGGAAGTCGCGACTTCTTTTCTTTTTCCTTTGCTTTTTGTGTAAATGCTTGTGGTGGCGCCGTCTGTTAAGTGAAACTGCGTAAGTGTTGCCGTGTGTACGCGTTTATTCGGGTGTAACTCTTTTCCTTGCATTATTGTGTGCTTGAATACGTGCCTTTTATTATTGCTGTGACTGAATATATGTGCTTGCTTTGTGTCCGTGGGTCGCGCAATAAAATGCTTGCTTGTTGAACTGTTCCCGCTCTGCTTCGTCTCCTTTATTTTTATTGACTCTCCATCCTGCATCGCGTAAGAGATTGTAGTGGCTATAAGTTCCCGGTAACTAATCTGAACCGTCGAGGTCGACGATAACTCCGTCTCGGTTATCTCTGCACTACGGAACGAACCACTTAAGCGGTTCGTGTCCGAAGTCGACCTGCGGCGAGGTACGATCGCCCGATTAACCATCCGCGTAGGTACTTAGGTAGGTCGAGTTTGGCGAACAACCTATCCTACGCGGGTGGCCGATTGGCACGATTGTGGTGAGGTCGAAACGCCCACCCGTGACTAGCTCCCGGCGTTGTTCCGAGAGGGTCACGACAGAATTGTCCGTCCGGTGGGCGACGTGCCGCGATTCGAGTTACGTGGCCGTTCGCACGCCGGCGGCGCGAATTCGCAACAATATCTCTGAAACCACTCCATGGAAAACATTGAGACATGGTCATTATCAACCACGCCCCATGGGGAATAAGATATATCAAGGCTCAGGATAAAGCTGGCCATGACAAAGCAACAACACTTACAAAGCAACACACATAACAAAGCTACACACATTGTAAAGTAACACACATTACAAAGCAACACACATTACAGAGGAACACACATTACAAAGGAACACACATTGCAGAGGAACACAAATTACAAAGCTGCACAAATTACAGAGAACACACATTACAGAGGAACACACATTACAAAGGAACACACATTACAGAGGAACACACATACAAAGCTACACACATCACAAAGCAACACACATGACAAATCAACACACATTACAAAGGAACACACATTACAAAGCTACAAGCATTACTAAGCAACACGCATTAACAAGCTACACACATTAAAAAGCCACACATTACAAAGCTACACACATTACAAAGCAACACATTACAAATCAACAATTACAAATCAACACACATTACTTAGCAACACACATTACAAAGCTACACACTTACAAAGCTACCCACATTACAAAGCAACACACATTACAAAGCAACACACATCACAAAGCTACACACATTACAATGCTGCACACATTATAAATCAACAATTACAAATCAACACACATTACTTAGCAACACACATTACAAAGCTACACACCATTACAAAGCAACACACATCACAAAGCTACACACATTACAATGCTGCACACATTACAAATCAACAATTACAAATCAACACACATTACTTAGCAACACACATTACAAAGCTACACACATTACAAAGCTACACACATTACAAGCAACACACATTACAAAGCAACACACATCACAAAGCTGCACACATTACAAATCAACAATTACAAATCAACACACATTACTTAGCAACACACATTACAAAGCTACACACATTACAATGCTACACACATTGTAAAGTAACACCATTATAAAGCAACACACATTACAAAGCTACACACATTACAAATCAACAATTACAAATCAACACACATTACTTAGCAACACACATTACAAAGCTACACACATTACAATGCTACACACATTGTAAAGTAACACACATTACAAAGCAACACACATTACAATGCTACCACACTAAAAGCAACACACATTACAAAGCTACACACATTACAAAGCAACACACATTAGAGGAACACACATTACAAAGCTATACACATTACGAAGCAACACACATTCCAAAGCTACACACATTACAAAGCTACACACATTACTGAGCACACAACAATTACAAAGCAACACACATTACAAAGCTACACACATTACAATGCTACACACATCACAAAGCAACACACATTAGAAAGCAACACACATCACAAAGCTACACACATGACAAAGCTACGCACATTACTAGGCAACACGCATTACAAAGCTACACACATTACAAAGCTAAACACATTACAAAGCAACACACATTAATAAGCAACCATTAATTAAACCATATTACTAATCATCACACATGACCAAGTAACTCACATTACTAAGCAGCACGTTAATTAAAACACATTACTAATTATCACACGTTACTAAGCAGCACGTTAATTAAAACACATTACTAATTATCACACATTACAAAGCTATGCACATTACTAAGTAACACACATTACTAAGCAGCACGTTAATTAATACACATTACTAATTATCACACATTACAAAGCTACGCACATAACTAAGGCCTAAGTCACATTTGCTCTACGGCGAGGATACGGCGGCCATACCCCCCCCCCCACCCCTGAATTGACAGAAACGTGTGGCGGCCGCAGAGTTTATGCGGTGGCCACAGGGTGGCCCTACGCCGTATGGCTATATTTTACAGCCGTAGGGTCGCCGTGGAATTATAACGCGGAGTTATAACTTTTTTCATTTCTACGTTCGCCGTAGCAATTCGACAAGCCGAAACAAAAGAACTGGTAAAAAAAAAAAAAGACCCCACTCGTTACCGTCCGTCTGGCCGCACGTTCGCCTTAGGGCCCCCCTGCGGGCACCTTGCGTCTGCCTTGAAAATTCTATGGCCACCGCAGGAACGCCCTAAGGTCACCGTGCGACATCAAATCAAAGACCGCACGGCAACCCCACGTTTTCGGTCTCCACAATTTATAAATACGCCGTGCGGCTACCCGAAAAATAAAAACATATGTGACTGCTACATTGTGTGACCGTGGAAATACTGCGGCCGCCCTATAATTGCTAGTGGCCGTAGATTTTGTAGACCCTACGGCCGCCGTGGCAAATGTGACTTAGGCCTAAGCAACACGCATTACAAAGCAACACACCAATTAATAAGCAACACATTAATTAAACCATATTACTAATCATCACACATTACAAAAGCAACACACATTAATAAGCAACACATTAATTAAACCATATTACTAATCATCACACATAACAAAGCTACACACATTAATAAGCAACACATTAAAGTAAACCAATATAACTAATCATCACACATGACAAAGCACCACATTACTAAGCAACACCGTTAATTAAAACACCTTACAAATTATCACACATTACTAAGGCCTTAGTTATTTTAGAACTTGGTTTACACAGTTCTTCAGCTAAAATGTAGGGTCGGTAGGTCGAAATATAAATATAATTTCAATTTTAGAAAGTATATATTTTTATGATTTTTTTTCGGATGTTCCATGGAAAAGACAAGGGTAGGTGGGGGGGGGGGGGAGTAAATAAAATATAAATCCCAGACCAGGAGGATCTAAGAAAACATTGAAGATGGAAAGCCATTCAAAGCAGGATGCCCATGTTCATTGTTCACTGTATCATCTGATGTGAAAAACAATAAAGAAGGATTAAACCTTGTTTTTACAATATAGTCTGACATGTTTTTCATATAGAAACCTATTGGATCATCAAACAAATGGAAACAATGCTGAGAAAATTACTGTCCAAGTTGTAGATGTGTGTGTGCACACCAGTGCATAGTGCTGGATATGATTTAAAAAAGGTGTCTACTCGGAGTCAACACGCTCAAAACGGTCAATCAGAGCCATAACCAGCTTAGTTTTCAGTGGGCATTGATCGTACCGTCTCCCCATCCCCATGAGCATATCAAAGGCTGATTTCTGGCTCGTTGAAGGCTGAATATCAGCATCTCGCAGGGAAACTTTGACGTACTTGGCACCGAAATCTTTCAATACGAACAGTGGTGTGCAACTTTCGATGGAAACAAAATTGGCACGATCGAGAGTAGCCTGCGAATCATCCCTGCTGCTGCACTGAATTGATGCAATCGTTCGGCCAGAATATTCGTCGTCAAGATGTTGCGTGATTAAATCACCAATACAGTCACTCGAATTTATACCGCTGACATACTTCTTAACAATCACTTCGCCCCAGAAACCACAGTCAATCTGAACCACGCTGGCCACTGCTCAGACGCCATGACCGAAGACTACTGCGCAGTATGGTTAAAGGTGACTCGGCATTTTGGTGCGCGCACAAAATTATATTTGAAAATAAATGCCGACGTTTACTTTCGGGTTTTGAAACTTTTGCACCTTCGGCGGAAAATGTATAAATATAAAAGGCTAAAATTGTCATATTTATATTTCATTTCGGCAAATATACCGTCGGCGGATCCGTAAACCAAGTTATAAATAACTAAGGCCTAACCAACATTTATTAAAAGGAAACGATGTTTCACACAATTGGGAATTTAAATGCTACTTTTCTTTGTCCTAAATTAACCAAAGATAGTTAGTAGATAACTAGCAATAACCTGAATGTCCCATCTTCACTCACATGAAATCTACTATGCGTTTCGAACACCAGCAGACCTCATTGGTTCTCTGGCCAAACAGATAGGTTAACTGGAGGGGTTCATCGAGAAAACCTGTGAGAAACAAAAATGCATGGGAAGTCTTTTTCTAATCATAGACTGACAAAGAGGAGAATGACAGACAAATGGATTTGTTCCCTTGTGTCGTCGAATCCGAGTAAAATTGCCGCCCTGGTGTGATGCCAGCAGGGGGCGATGCATCTTGCAGCAATCCACAGTCTGGACGCGGATGGAAAGACGGCTGTCTCTTTTGTATGATTGTGCGCCGGTATAATACGAGGATATTTGCAGCGTACATATTAAATGATAAGGTAAATAGATGCGAGTACATAATTTGGCAGGTTACGTCGATGGGCTGTGGATACAGCATTTGTTGCATCCCACTGCTTGTGAGTTTCCTTGGAGGAAAAACCCAAAAGGAACAATAAGAAACGGCTTTGTTTGAGTGTGATGGGAGTTGGAAAGCCTGGCCACCAAAAGCCCTCTTCTAACGCATCCTATGCACAGTCGAGACACGTCCGGACTCAATGGTCCTTCACTGACATAGGTACACACAAAGTGAAGACATGTTCGGATACAGTGGTCCCTCACCGACACATGTGCGCTCGATGCTGTTGTAGTAAAACCCGACACGGCAGTTGCACTTGTAACTGCCAGGACTGTTGATGCAAGTCTGACCTTCCCCACACTTGTGTGCACCTGTCTGGCACTCGTCCACATCTGCACGCAGTTCAGGGATGAGAAACGTTAGAAGGTCCTTGTGGCGGCGACTCGATGCACTACTCAGGATAATGTTCCATTTGGACGAGTCATCTTTAGTAATTCTCAAAATATGGTTTGAAACAAATTTAACTTTCACTTAACGATGAGGGCAAAATTTACTCAAAATTCAAATGTGATGGGACACAGCATGGATAATTATGGAGAACGTGGACTTGGACTTCCTCTGATGCTTGAACCTCTCAGGGTGATGGGCTCGTCATGGTGCCTCCGAACTGTGGAATTATCTCAACAATGAGCTAAAATCAATCACCGAGGATTGAACATACCCACCCAGCACAAGGCGTACCTGCTCAGCACAAAGCGTACCCACCCTGTAAAAGGCGTACCCACACAGCACGAGGCGTACCCACCCAGAATAAGGAGTACCCACCCAGAATGAGGCATACCCACATCGCACAAGCCATACACACCCTGCACGAGCCATACCCCCTCCCCCCAAAACTTGAGGGGAACTCAATTGGCGTGAGGTGTACCCACACGGTGCGACCGTGAAGTGTACCCAGTGTGAGGCATACCAATGTAGTGTGAGGCATACCCACGCAGTGCAAGCCATTGGGAATACTGGTGTAACCACGTCCACAGTTCAGTAGATGCTGTTTGCAGGAGAAGGAACCGGGTGAGTTTAAGCAGCTGTACTTTTCTGGGCAAACATCATTTTCCAGGCATTCATTTATATCTGTAGAACAGGAAACATGGGAGAAAGTGGTTAATAGGATGGTGAAGATACCTTTGAGGTCAAGAGGAGAACTGAGTGGGTAAAAACAGGTGTTTGTAGAAGAAAGTATGGTGTCAATGTGCAACAAACAAAAAGAAAATTAATCAACGAGGCGAGAGGCTAAGCACCAACAGGAGCAAGGCCTCACTAGATGAGATGAGAGTAAAGATCCTGTAATATGCTCTGCATTGTAAAAAACAAACAAACATTGTCAACGCCGTATAAGTAAGGATCCTCCACAACCCTTCCAATGGTGGACTAACAATGGTGCAAGGAATGTTTGATATGATTGGCTATGAAGAACATTTCCAAAATTTATACCCTGAGCATGCTGTTTCTGCTCTCCTAACAATGGATGGAGGTCCTCAATGTCGTCAGCTATGATATCAGGGCCGTCTCTCTGGACAATTGTCGTGCTTTCGATACAGTCTGGCACCCCGCATTGCTCTCCGAACTCTCTGTCTATGGCATCCAAGGCCAACAACACACATGACCTACTGACTTGCTCTAATCTCGGAGCCAACGTGTGGCACTCAACGGGATCCTTTCATCTCCTCTTCCTGTCAAGGCTGGAGTTCAGCAAGGCATTGTTTTGGGCCCAGTCCTATTCCTGATCTTCATAAATGATCTCTGATTCTCTGGAAACCCCCTTTATCGATTTGCTGATGACGACACCCTCTGCCGCGAGAGCCCTCATCCTTCAGAGAGGCAGGCTGCAGCCTATTCCCTCTCTTCAGACCTTGATAGAGTCTGGTCAAACACTTGGAATACGTATTTCAATCCTGATAAATCGCACACTCTCACTCTATCGCACTCTCTCTCAGTAAAGCTTGTATGGCAAACCCTCCTATCTACTTCCTTAACAATCCTCTTGAGGAAGTTCAATCATTCAAACTCCTGGGTCTCACTATCAGCCATGATCTTTCTTGGGCAAACCACATTTCATAGTTGGTATCCAAAGCCAGTCACCAATTAGGTGTCCTCTGTTATAAAAAGTCCTTCCTTGGCACACCTGGACTCCTATCCCACCTACAAGGCCTTCATCTGCAGCTTGATGGAGTACTGCTCTCCCCCTCTGAGTTGGCTCCCCTGCAACGAACATTTCTCAGCTTGATGCCGTGGAAACCAAGGCCTTCAAGATCATTGCAATCTCCACGATTAAGCTGAGTGTATGGGACTATCACTTTCCCATCGCAGACATGTAGGTGGTCTCTGTCTTCTTCCACCTCCGTTCTGGTCTTGCACCCTCTATTTGAATGATCTTTCCTTTTTTTTTTCTTTTTTCTTTTTTTTTCACCTGCAGAGCCAGGAACAAACAGAGCCCACTATGAGGAGCTACATATCCCTCAATGTTTCAAAATATTCAACTAATCTTCATGAATTTTAGTGAACAAGTGAGTCAGGGTACCCCATCCCACAATGCATTGTTGCATATTCTAATGGGTATAAGCTTTGTGTACCATTGGCATCATCAACATCACCACCCACTGGGAGGCCAAAGTTCATGGTGAGCAACCACTCAGTCTTGCACAACCTCTTCGAGACCAAATCTGATACAGGAGTGAGGGGAGGGAAGGAAATGAGGTAGGTGTGGAGTACATCAACTAAAGAAATGCTCTCGTACGTCGGCTGGCAGGTACGAACTGGGGCTCATCTCCCCATGTTTTACGCACATCTGTGCTAACCCTTGCTATGCTCCTGCTGAATACTGCTCATTGCTGCAAGCACAGTCTTTGGACCAAACAATTTTGCCACAGATCAATCTCGCCTCATGAACTTTATCGATGAACCCACCAGGCTGGGACTTACCGTGATCGTCTTGACTTTGCTCAGGATCAGGGAGATTTGTAAATGCTGTGACGTCTTCTACTGTCTCAGTCTAAACTACTCCACGAGCGACAATCACCATCAAAACTTGCACTATTCACCGTAAATAATTCACCCTTGGAGGCCTTACCGATACAGGCTCCCATAGCATCCTGCAGGAAGCCGTCTGCACACTGCTCCTTGGGACGGCAACGGAAGGATCCCGGGATGTTCTGGCATCGAAACCTCGAACCACAGGAGTGTGTCTTGGCTTCACACTCATCTATGTCTGATGTAAAGGTACACAATCCACAACAAGGAATACAACAAGGAACTTTGGTGCAGGAGGAGGCCATTAGGCCCATCAAGCCGACACATTCAGGCCAACGTCTTCGTACTCCCCCATTCCCATGCCTTTCAGATACCTATGCAACATAATTTTAAAACTATCCACTGACTTTACTGTCACGACCTTTGCAGGGACACCATCCCATGCATTCATCACTCTCTGAGTGAAAGACCCTGATCCTAACTCTCCTCTTCTGTACTTTAAGGCAATGTCCCCTGATCCTATCAGTATCTATTTTGCTGAAAAACGAGATAAGATAATTAAGGGTATAAACAAAATATAGGACACTTTTCGATGTGGCAAGGTCACCAGATATGTCTCTGCTCACATTATTACATCATTATACATACTGGTACCAAGTTTGATTTCAATCCCTGAACCCAGTTATGAAAAATATTAAATAATTCTGGCTGCCAGACCATGCGTCTGATCGGGTTAAAATATAAAACATATTTTCCCCATCACAACTAGATCATAACTGTGACGTTTCATGTCGATTAAGCGGTTCAAGAGAAATTTATTTTTAAAGATTTTCGTTCAAACCAATATGGCTGCCAGACCATGTGACCTATTAATTATTGGTGAACACCCTGGTATCCCCAAGGCTTGGGGAACATGTGGGAAAAGTTTCCCATCGATCTGTCAAGCAGTTCTGGAGAACATTTTTCGAGGTTTATTCTTCAAAAAAATCAGAGCTGCCAAACCACATGACCGATGACATCTATTCCACACCCCCCCTCCCCTCCCCCCCATACAATTCAGCCCCAGATGACCCTCCAAAATTTTCATACTGATCAAATAAAGCATTCGACGTATGCAATTATGACATCAAAATGAAGCCACCTATGACATCAACAACACAAAATCACACTCATTTCCTCTGAGGAGTACTTGCCATGTGCCAAGTATAATTTTTTTCCTTGGTGCGGTTTCAGGAGGTACAGAGGTCCAAAGTTTTTCCTTTTTTCCAAAATAGCTGCCACACCACGTGACCTATGACGTCATGATTATCATTAACACAAATCTACATGAGTAGTCGCTCCGATGGTGAAAATTTCTTGTCAATCGGATAAGCGGTTGCAGAGAAAACAGAAAATTAACACGGACGGACAACACGAAAACATCATGCTACCGGTGACTTTTCCTTGATTGTTCTAGTGTAAATGAAGAAGTTTTAAAAAAAACTATATAATAAGGCACTTACACTTTGTGTGTAAGTAGATGAGCAGTTTGTGTGTCAATCACACTCATCTATGTCTGGCAGACAGGTACACAATCAGCAGTTTGTGTGCAAAAGATTTGAGCACAACTCCTCCAACATGCTCGACACCTCGATCACATCTCATTACGCTCTATCTGCATTCCAAATGATTCCTGTTCTGTGTATATTACATACTAGTTGGGTCAGCTGATCAAGATCAGGTTATTACCCTGCGCTCGTGAAGCGAAAAGCAGGGTAAAGTGATCAGTAGCGTACTATGTACGTCGTATGTACGTATGTCATACGTCGTACGGGTCTGTATTTGTTAAGAGCATATATCGGAAACCGTTCAGTGGAGGAAATTGAAACTTTACCACATGTTACATGACCATGTGATATATAGCGGTCACTCTTTTGAGGTCAACGTTGGCCGAATTGCTAAAATTAACAATTTTCATCCGATTGACTTGAAATTTGAATAGGATTTTCATAAAAATGATCATCATGTGTCACGTGGTCTGGCAGCTTTATTGGACCGAAATGAAAATCTTTGAAAATCTTCGTAGGAGAAACCGCTTAACCAATGAATGCAAAATTTAACTAATTGATCAACTACCCATGGGAAATATGGTTTAATAAAGATGACGACATTGGTCATGTATGCCTGGTGTTGGCTTAATGGTGAGGGTGGTGGGCTGGGGATCCTAGGATCCTGAGTTGAAATCTTACTCGGCTGTTGAATTAATACCAGGTGGGGTTGACTCTGCCTGTCATCCTTCTGAACTCGGCAAAATGAGAGCCAGCTTGCTGGTATCCTGTATCGGAGTGGCGACCCGTCCAGGGTTGTGCTAAATAGCCAAGAAGACTGCTTAGGAAGCACCAACGCTCTGCACAGAGTGAGGTCCCAATGGATGGAGGGATCGGTCATGTGGTCTGGCAACCATATTGGATCAAAGAAAAAAAAACCCCTCAACAAACAAAATAGTTGGCTTGCACCAAGTTCTTCTCAAAACTGTGCAGGGTATGCATATGGACACCACCGACACCTGGAACGAACGCCATCGAACACGTCTGGCAACATATGGATCGGGAACTGTGGCTTCTTCCCCCCAAACCACCAACCTTGGCACACGTTGTCCTCCATGAGCTCATATCCGGTTCCACAGCCAAGCTCACGTTGGCATCGGAAGGACCCGGCCGTGTTCACGCAGCGCTGGCCCACTCGGCAGTCGTGAAAGTCCAGCAAACACTCATTTACATCTGTGTTATAAGAGAATGTTAGGTTTACTCAGGAAATGGAAATAAAAATATAAAACAGGTAGACATTAATTTGTATGGTTATTGAAAAAAGAATGGCACTCATGGAGGCCTTTTCTATCTAATATTATAAAGCTCATTCTAACCATTGACTCAATGACTGATGGTAATGTTCGGTACATTCCGGGTGACGCCGTAAAGGTGAAATTTTGAGTGTCGCTGGACATCGAAGCCGATACACCGGGAAAAATCACAGAACCATCAGAAAGCGTCCATAAAAGAAAATATAAATAAATGGAAAAAAAAATGCAGGTGAGCGACCTGAGACAATGGGGAAAAATTGTTCCCCATTGGTCTGCTAGTACTGTATCCGATTAGAATCCGACGTAGTGATCTAAAAACTGTTTTAACATAATGCGAATGGATGTGTTTTGTGTCCCACTTCCCTGGGTCTTTGGCACATTCCACGAATCCCACTGTTTCTGGTGGAATTGTGTCATTGGTAGAGGCTACCAACCAGTACACCGAACAATGAGATGTGCATGTTACTCGTACAAGGTGCCATGTGGCCGTGTAACTGATACATAACGTTTTGGCATCACCGTGGCACAATGACGGGGCCACATATTGATCATCTAACACCACTGGTGAGCTCGTCCTTACCGTGGAGAAAATGTCCAAACATTCCTCATGAGATCTCATACGTATGTTGGGGATTTTTTTTCCCTCTCACCTTTATATATATTTCTGAACTCACCTGAGACGTTCAATTGAAGGGCAATAAACTGTAAGGGTCCAAAGAGGCCTCCCAAGATGGTGTCTAAATGGTTGACCTAGTTTGATGTTCAAGCTTCCTGGCGAGCAAGCTCAGGGATTTTGGACGTGGTTAGTAAAATATTCCCCAACAGAAATGTATCGTCCTGGAAAAATGAGGTTAGCCGTCTCTATTACCAGCACCCCGGTGTCTTATAGAATACCTCAAGGGAGCACCACCATGGTGTCTTATAAACTAGCTCATTTGAGTATCACATGGTATCTCATGTGAGCCTAAAAATGTAATGTGCGAGTGCTATGGAGTCCCGCATCAAACCCATGGATGTGATATGCAAACACCATGGGAAGTCGTTTCGATAATGGTGGGTTGTCATCACTTTCCCAAGGTTCGTTCCACTTTTCCGTGCCTATAAAAGCCTGAAACAGTCTGGGCCGGAAACATGGTCGGCGTGTCGATGGAGATATTTAAATAAAACTACATGTCATCCCGGGTTTGAATCCCAGCCCAGATAGAAAATGTCGTCCTGGGTTTGAATTTCGGCCCGGCTAAAAAATGTCATCCTGGGTTTGAAACCCAGCCCAGGTAAAAAATGTCATCCTGGGTTTGAAACCCAGCCCAGGTAAAAAATGTCATCCTGAGTTTGAAACCAGCCAGGTAAAAAATGTCATCCCAGGTTTGAATTCAGCCAGTTAGAAATGTCAACCAGGTTTGAATCCAGCCCAGCTAAAAAATGTCATCCCAGGTTTTAATATCGGCCCAGCTAAAAAATGTCATCCCACGTTTGAATATCGGCCCAGCTAAAAAATGTCATCCCAGGTTTGAATATCGCCCAGCTCAAAATGTCATCCAGGTTTGAATATCGCCCAGCTAAAAATGTCATCCCAGTTTGAATATCGGCCCAGCTAAAAATGTCATCCAGGTTTGAATATCGCCCAGCTAAAAATGTCATCGGTTTGAATAAGGTATAATCCCAGGTTTGAATATCGGCCCAGCTAAAAAATGTCATCCAGGTTTGAATATCGGCCAAGCTAAAAATGTCATCCCAGGTTTGATATCGGCCCAGCTAAAAAATGTCATCCTGGTTTGAATCCCAGCCAGTACAAAATGTCATCCTGGTTTGAATCCCAGCCGCAAGAAATGTCATCCCAGGTTTGAATATCGGCCCAGCTAAAAAATGTCATCCCAGTTTGAATATCGGCCCAGCTAAAAAATGTCATCCAGGTTTGAATATCGGCCCAGCTAAAAAATGTCATCAAGTTTGAATATCGCCCAGCTAAAAATGTCATCCAAGTTTGAATATCGGCCCAGCTAAAAAATGTCATCCAGGTTTGAATATCGGCCAGTTAGAAAATGTCATCCTGGGTTTGAATCCCAGCCCGCAAGAAATATTGGTTATCCCAGCCCTGCTAAATTCATGGTTGATATTGCAGCTAAAATGTCATCCCAGGTTTGAATCCCAGCCAGCTAAAAATGCATCCAGAGTTGAATATCGGCCCAGCTAAAAATGTCATCCCAGGTTTGAATCTCGGCCAGCTCAAAATTGTCATCCAGGTTTGAATCCCAGCTCGGCTAGAAAATGTCATCCTGGGTTTGAATCTCGGCCCGGCTAGAAAATGTCATCCCAGGTTTGAATCCCAGCCCAGCTAAAAAATGTCATCCTGAGTTTGAATCTCGGCCCAGCTAAAAAATGTCATCCGAGTTTGAATCCAGCCCGGCTAGAAAATGTCATCCTGGGTTTAAATTTCGGCCGGCTAAAAAATATCATCCTGGGTTTGAAACCAGCCCAGGTAAAAAATGTCATCCTGGGTTTGAACCCAGCCCAGTAAAAATGTCATCCTGGGTTTGAATCCCAGCGCCAGCT
>CM068952.1:199354720-199368873 GCA_035128595.1 Eptatretus atami
AAATGTCATCCCAGGTTTGAATCTCGGCCCAGCTCGAAAATGTCATCCAAGGTTTGAATCCCAGCTCGGCTAGAAAATGTCATCCTGGGTTTGAATCTCGGCCCGGCTAGAAAATGTCATCCCAGGTTTGAATCCCAGCCCAGCTAAAAAATGTCATCCTGAGTTTGAATCTCGGCCGTCAGCTAAAAAATGTCAATCCGAGGTTTGAATCCCAGCCCGCTAGAAAATGTCATCCTGGGTTAAATTTCGGCCCGGCAAAAAAAATATCATCCTGGGTTGAAACCCAGCCCAGGTAAAAATGTCATCCTGGTTTGAAACCCAGCCAGGTAAAAAATGTCATCCTGGTTTGAATCCCAGCCCAGCTAAAAAAATGTCAAACCCAGGTTTGAATATCGGCTCAGCTAAAAAATGTCATCCCAGGTTTGAATATCGCCCAGTTAGAAAATGTCATCTGAGGTTTGAATCCCAGCCCAGCTAAAAAATGTCATCCCAGGTTTGAATATTGCCCAGAAAAATGCATCCCAGGTTTGAATATCGCCCAGCTAAAAAATGTCATTCCAGTTTTGAATATCGGCTGAGCTAAAAAATGTCATCCCAGGTTTGAATATCGGCCCAGCTAAAAATGTCATCCCAAGTTTGAATGTCGGCCCAGCTTAAAAATGTCATCCCAGGTTTGAATGTGCCCAGTTAGAAAATCATCCCAGGTTTGAATCCCAGCCCAGCTAAAAAATGTCATCCCGGGTTTGAATCCCAGCCCAGCTAAAAAAATGTCATCCAGGTTTGAATATCGGCCCAGCTAAAAAATGTCATCCCAAGTTTGAATATCGGCCCAGCTAAAAAATGTCATCCCAAGTTTGAATATCGCCCAGCTAAAAAATGTCATCCAGGTTTGAATATCGGCCCAGTTAGAAAATGTCATCCTGGTTTGAATCCCAGCCCGGCAAGAAAGGTCATCCTGGGTTTGAATCCAGCCCTGCTGGAAATGTCATCCTGGGTTTGAATCTTGGCCAGGCTAGAAAATGTCATCCCAGGTTTGAATCCCAGCCCAGCTAAAAAATGTCATCCAGAGTTAATATCGGCCCAGCTAAAAATGTCATCCCAGGTTTGAATCTCGGCCCAGCTCGAAAATGTCATCCAAGGTTTGAATCCCAGCTCGGCTAGAAAATGTCATCCTGGTTTGAATCTCGGCCCGGCTAGAAAATGTCATCCCAGGTTTGAATCCCAGCCCAGCTAAAAAATGTCATCCTGAGTTTGAATCTGGCCCAGCTAAAAATGTCATCCGAGGTTTGAATCCCAGCCCGGCTAGAAAATGTCATCCTGGTTTAAATTTCGGCCCGGCTAAAAAATATCATCCTGGTTTGAAACCCAGCCCAGGTAAAAAATGTCATCCTGGGTTTGAAACCCAGCCCAGGTAAAAATGTCATCCTGGTTTGAATCCCAGCCCAGCTAAAAAATGTCAAACCCAGGTTTGAATATCGGCTCAGCTAAAAAAATGTCATCCCAGGTTTGAATATCGGCCCAGTTAGAAAATGTCATCCGAGGTTTGAATCCCAGCCCAGCTAAAAAATGTCATCCCAGGTTTGAATATTGGCCCAGCTAAAAAATGGCATCCCAGGTTTGAATATCGGCCCAGCTAAAAATGTCATCCTGGTTTGAATCCCAGCCCAGCGAAAAAAATGTCATCCCACGTTTGAATATCGGCCCAGCTAAAAAATGTCATCCCAGTTTGATATCGCCCAGTTAGAAAATGTCAACCAAGTTTGAATATCGGCCCGGCTAGAAAATGTCATCCTGGGTATGAATCTCGGCCCGGCTCGAAAATGTCATCCCAGGTTTGAATCCCAGCCCAGCTAAAAATGTCATCCGAGGTTTGAATCCCAGCCCGGCTAGAAAATGTCATCCTGGGTTTGAATCTCGGCCCGGCTAAAAAATGTCATCCAAGGTTTGAATCCCAGTCCGGATAGAAAATGTCATCCTGGGTTTGAATCTCGGCCCAGTTAGAAAATGTCATCCTGGTTTGAATCTATGTCAGTTCATGTTAGTTAGAAAATGTCATGCTGGTTTGAATCTCGGCCGGCTAAAAAATGACATCCAAGGTTTGAATCCAGCCCGGCTAGAAAATGTCATCCAAGTTTGAATCCAGCCCGGCTAGAAATGTCATCCTGGGTTTGAATCTATGTCATGTCATGTTAGTTAGAAAATGTCATGCTGGGTTTGAATCTCGGCCGGCTAAAAAATGACATCCAAGGTTTGAATCCCAGCCCGGCTAGAAAATGTCATGCTGGGTTTGAATCTCGGCCCGGCTAAAAAATGTCATCCAAGGATTGAATCCCAGTCCGGATAGAAAATGTCACCTGGGTTTGAATCTCGGCCAGCTAAAAAATGTCATCCGAGGTTTGAATCCCAGTCCGGCTAGAAAATGTCATGCTGGGTTTGAATCTCGGCCCGGCTAAAAAATGTCATGCTGGTTTGAATCTCGGCCCGGCTAAAAAATGTCACAGGTTTGAATCCCAGTCCGGCTAGAAAATGTCATGCTGGGTTTGAATCCCATTCCGGCTAAAAAATGTTATGCTGGGTTTGAATCCCAGTCGGCTAAAAATGTCATGCTGCGTTTGAATCCAGTCCGGCTAAAAAGTCATGCTAGGTTTGAATCCCAGTCGCTAAAAAATGTCATGCTGGGTTTGAATCTCGGCCTGGCTAAAAAATGTCATCCGAGTTTGAATCCAGTCCGGCTAGAAAAAATGTCATGCTGGGTTTGAATCTCGGCCCGGCTAAAAAATGTCATCCGAGGTTTGAATCCCAGTCCGGATAGAAAATGTCACCCTGGGTTTGAATCTCGAAGACCCCAAAAGATCCTGAAGACCCTAAAACATTCTGAAGATCCTGTGGACCCCAAAGACCCCAAAGTCACCGAGGACCCAAAAGTCCTCGAAGACCTAAAAGTCCTCGAAGACCCAAAAATCTATGAGGACCCAAAAGTCTTCGAAGACCCAAGCATCTCCAAAGACCCAAAAATCCCCGAAGACCCAAAAGTCCCCGAAGACCACAAACACCCAAAATACCCTGAAGACCCAAAAGACTCTGAAGACCCTGAATACCCAAAAGTACCCAAAGACCCAAATGACCCCGAGGATACAATAGACCCCGATGACCCAAAAGTCCTCGAGGACACAAAATATCTGAAGACCCCAAACAGCCAAAAGTCCAGTCAGCGAGAGAGCCTCGTGAGTGGAGGAGGCCAACGGGCTGACCACGAGGTACATGGTTGCAGCAAGTTGATCAGCATCTCAAAGAGATGGGGTGGGCCAGGCATCTGTCTGGGGGATGGCCAGGCGGAGACCTCTCTAGAGTACCGGTGGAAAGCGGACGCAACGACGCGCTGCTCCAGCGCATGCTCCCATACCTGACTTGACCTGATCCAAAAGCCCCAAGGACCCAAAAGATACAAAACACCCTGAAGACCCAAAATACACTGAAGACCGAAAATATCCCGAAGACCCAAAAGTCACGAATGACCCAAGGTTCCAAAAGACTCTGAGGACCCAAAAGACCCTGAAGACCCTTCAGTCCCCTTACACCTTAATACCATTTTTACCCCTTACACCCTTGAGACAGATTAGGCAACTTAGACCCTTGACCATTTAGACCACTTGGACCTTCTTACATCACAAATAATTTTCAAATCAATATAATATCACCAATATTACAAATTAATTTCAAATAAATACAATATCACCAAGATTAAAAATAAATTTGTTCAAAATAAATGTTTCTATTATGATTGGTGTAAATCACGGCAACACAGCAAATCTGTGACGTCAATCTCTGCAACGACGTGTGGAGTTGTGAGTGTCGCGAGCTGATCCACGCTAGTCTATACAATAAAAACATAAAGGTTTGTTTGTCCGCTGTATGAGCAGAAACAGACATCTTCAATGCATCGTCGACACACCACTCAAACACAACAGTACACAAACACCACACAAAACCACACAAAACAAATCCTGGCGAGGGTCTGCAACCTCTGATGGCTTTTTATAGTTCGAATCCATTGCTGTGTCTCCTCCTCGTCCTCTTTTCCTGTTTCTTCATTCCCCTGTTTTCTGTCTTTCTGCCCCACGGTCAATGCGTTGTCTCTTTCTCCTTCTGTCGCCTCATTTTCATAGACGCAACAACAACAACAAAAAAATCTTAGAAAGTTTACTGAACAAGTGAGAGTTCATTTTTGTTGTACCGAGCACATGTTCAAAAATTGGGTTGTTGCACAATATTGAAAATGAGTGAGAATGTTCAGCAATTGTGCGTCACATGACGCACGTGCAATGATGGTGTACCTTACTTACCGCCACACGTTGCGTTGTCTTCCTTCATGCGATAGCCATGGTGGCACGAACACAGGAAACCAGATCCTGTGTTCACGCACTCCTGACTGCAAATCACATTGTCTGCGGCAGGGTGGAGAGGGCAGCAAGGGCTGATGTGGAGGTTTTCCACTTAAATACCTTAACATGGAGTTAGTTATAGGAGTATGAAATGGCGTATGGAAAGATGGGGTTGCATAATGCCGATTCAATATAATTTTCTTTCCTGTGGATGGGATGATAAACAGGAAATGGGCATGATAAACAGGAAGTGGGGATGAACAACAGGAAAAGAAAGGAGGGATTGTCAATGGCAACACTACAGCTCCGGGCCTTTCATCATACACACTTCAGGAGAGGAACCCTGGAGGTCATGTCCATTAATACACACCGCAGTGTGAAAAGTATCTATCATGGCAACTGCATCAGTATGAGCGGTAGCCAAAAGTTTTTCTCTTTTTAAAACGTTTCAGAGATTTAAAAAATAATAATAATAATAATAATAATAAAAAAAAACAGCTTATGTTCGGGAAGTGAACTCACTAATAGAAATAATGTGACAACACGCCTTATAAGAATAGGACTAACAACTGTGCTGAGTTTGGCTTTTGAGTTTGGAGGAAAAAAAAAATTTACACCGCCTTCGGCATCTCACCCCTCCTCACACCTTCCTCCAGTACACACTTCACAAATAAGCGTGTAAGGAACTATGTGGAAACCTTGATTGGAACAGTCAAAACTAGAACGCCACTTGGTAGAGCGCGTACCTCTGCCAAGCTGATTAGTTCACGTTTTGTATCCCACTAATAGGCCGCATCTGGATTCGGACCTGAAATGAAATTTAATCTGCTTGTTCTTGTTACCTAACCAACTCATCCATCAAGTTTCGTCCGAATCCGTCCATAATTTTTTGACATATCATGCTATACAAAGTTTTAGTCCCGTCACTAAATGGTGAAGAAGTATTTTAAAAATTCTCAGATCCAGATCTGAATTTGGATCTTCACAAAAATCGAATCATTTTTTCCTCGTTACATACCCAACCTGCCCACCAAGTTTCATCCGAATCTGTGCGCAACTTTTTGAGATATTTTGTTCACAAACAAACAAACAAAGAAGAAGACGTCGTGCAGAGCATGACACTTGCAAAGTCCATAAAACTAATTTGACCTCAAATATAATTGGTGGTTGAATTCAGTGACCAAATATGCAAATCCTCTTCAAATTTCATGTCAATGAGAAGAAAATTGAGGATTTTAGAAATACGGTACCTCCTTAGTTGTTGACCTTGGGCCTGTGCTGACCTTTTGGACGATGTTGACCTTAAAATTTTGGTGGTTGAATTCAATGACCTGAAATATAAATCCTCTTTACATTTCAAGTTAATCGGACGAAAATTGAGGATTTTATAAATACCACCTTAGTTGTTGACCTTTGGTCTATGTTGACCTTTTGACCTCAAAAACAACATGATTCTTTATTATGACAAACTCTACTATGCGGTGAAGTTTTGTGAAGATCAGTTTAAAATTGTGACCTGTAGGCGACAGACAGACAGACAGGGTGAAAACAACCTCTATCCATCTTCGGTGGGCGGAGGTAATAACTCAAAATTACTTTCACGCTTGCAAAACAAACCTTGGCAGTGATCGCGTTGGCCATCGTCGTCAATATTGTCACGGCTCATTTGTTCTGATCCCGGCTCATCGTTTGGCTCTAAAAAGAAAAAAAATGGGGAAGTTAAGCATTTCATGAAAACTGCAATGTGAACATAATACACAACGGCATGGTGTTGAGCATCACGTGGTGAACGTGACCCGTGTCTCATACATGGTGACGATGTTAAATTATCCAATGACGTGCAAACAGGAAGTGGGACAAACAGGAAGGTAGTTCAGAAACAGCGGGAAAGCAATTCCCTAACCCTAATGCCACGATGATGTCTGCCACCCTACTCATCTTCACTTGCACTGCTAACTGGTGTATGCCTTACACACAAACACCTACTTCTATCTCGACCATCCGACAGAAACGGTGACCTTCACGAGGCATTGCGTGGACCACTTCGGAAAAAGAGCACCGTGCGTTGTTCTGCGTGGGCAAAAGCACGATGCACCACTATGTAGATGGAAAATGCATGTCGGACCAGCATTTGACGCCAAATTTCTTCCACTAGTTGCATCACAACTGAGGCTCTGCTGTGATGCCGATACGGTTCCCCTGCACATTCAGGCAGAAATTCGGGATTTGGCCAGGGTGAATGGCAAACAATGGTGGCTTAACATCCCCTTCGAACGGCAGCATCACCAGCATGATAGATGAAGTCGAGTCTTGAATTAAACCCAAAGGTGGCTCTGCTACCTCTAAGCCATCCGATGAACAAATACATACGAGTACAATCATATGCATACACACACGATACTATCATAAGTTGGAATGAAAATGGCGAAGCTGATAAGGGGAGGAGTTTTGTAGAATGGATCGGTAGTTCCTTAAATGTATGCGTTAAGCTACATAGTTTTGTAACTCCTCAAATACTGATCGTCAGAGTCCATCATGTAGAAAGCGTCTTCTCCCACTTATCATCATCCCCTCTCCTTCATCCATCTCAAATAAAAACTGCCTCTGTTGGTTGCTCATTTCATGGTTGCTTGATTCGCACCATGCCCAATGAACTTTGAATGGTGATGGAACTTACCGGAACCAACGGATGGTTGTGGAGAGGAAGACCAAGATGGGTGCACATACCGGTTGGAATAAGAAACTAATGGGATTTGAACTTGGATCCTTTCAGACCTCGGAGGCCAATGAGGGAATGGAGTAACGTCACGCAGGGTCCATTTCATCACGCAGCCCAACATATCATGATAGCCTGGGACATGACACAGCTGGTATCTTGGGGCAGAGACAGTCTGGCCCAGGGGCCTTGCCACATGCAGAGGCAGCTGCGGGACCTACCTAGAGGGTCGCTGTGCTTTGGTACCCGAACGGAGCGACATTGACCGGATCCTGAGGTTGTGCTTCCCGTGACCACGGCCGATCGATCCACCTCGGGCCCATAGTGCGTTGATAAACAGCGGCCTGCATGTCAGACCAGAACTAGCCCACGATGCTTTGAGCTAAGGGAAGGCCTTACCCATCCACCCTGCCCAGTCATTTTCCAGCCTTTCCTTTGTGTTATTTATCTATTTGAGTGTGATAAGGCTTAACCATAAGGATTGATGAAAGTCTGAGGAAAGGGAATTAGAATCGGCAAGTTATCTCTTATTTATTTATCTTAAGCTCAACCTTTCTGTTAGTGTGGCAACTATGAATAAAGGAAGGGAACTGCTAACCAAAATGTGTGTGCTTACCCCTCGCTTGCTCGACTGCTGCTCCGATGCTCTGCTCTTTCGAGTCTACCTGCTCTCTCTGTTGGGCCCAATCTCCTGCCTGGGTTAGCTCCTCATGCTGACTCTAGTCTACTATCTGGCCTCGCTCACGATGCCATTATGCATGGGAGTACATCAGCCTGAGGTTCTTCACCCTTGTACCTTTTGTTCCTCTCACTTGCCTTGTTAAGAGAGCATGACGGTTGTTTGTGTGGGCCCTTATCCAGGATTTGTTTATTGTGTTTAATAATTGTGATGATTTTTGTCTTTTGTGCCTGTGATTCTGTACCATCTTTGCTCATGCATATAATACATTATTTATTTCTTAGAGATATAGTGTGCCTCGTGATCCCACCATTTTTCCTCGCCGACAGTTGGATGAATTGATTAACCTTGGAGGATTCAATTGCTGATAAACCTAAGTTTGGTATCTGGTGTACTGGAACACAGAACAATAGGAAGAAAGGGAGGGCAAGAGGAGAAACCGACGGAAAGAGTAAATCGAAGGAGAGACAATCGTTGGCAGTCACAACTGTCTGCAGAACTACTGTGGCATATGACGAGTCATTGGCATAGCACAAGAGCCCTGGAGGCATTGGAAACCTTCTGGCGCAATGGGTATTTGGCGGAAGAGCTTTGAGGATGTACAAGGCACACAAAGTGCAGCAGCGGTGGTACAGGCTCGGTCTCTTAGATATCGGTGAAAAGGCCCAGCAGTTGACCGCCAAAGTGGGTAGAAGCATGAGTGTCAAGAGAGCATTAACAGCGTGTAAATGGTGCAATCAAATTACAGACTCATGAAGATAGATGGAAACGTCACTATACATAAAACATCCAACACTCTCTGAGCCCCATGCAAGCTGGGAGTGACTTCTCCCTCCTTGACTACTCCATTTCAAAATCCCCAAAATCTCAACTTTCTAACACCTCGTACAGTACCAGGATTCTCCTGACTCTGTCTTTGCCTCAATTGTATACTGTCGTGACAGTCTCAGAATTCAATTCTTTTCAATCATCCAAGAACACCCCTCCGAGTGTTGCTAGTGCCTCTCTCAAATAGCACATCTAATGGGATCTGCCCTGAGTCTAGGAGGTCAACGGTTTGATTCTGATTCTTGCAGTCACAACAAAGACTTTATAAACGGGAAGTGATGCTTTCTTGTTTGACGATCAGCAAAATATGGACAAAATAGAATATATGGACAAACCCCATCGATTGGCATCCATGAGGAGGATGAAATACATTCTTAATTACTCTGCTGAGTGCAGACAGAAAAGCGACATCAAAAGAAAGATGGCCAGATGTTTGTTCGAGTCAAATCAGATGTTGTACAGGTATACATCAATAATAATGCTGTGTCAACGTCTCAACTAACGTTGAGCTCGTTTCGGCGGGAGGATAAAATACCATGATGTACCGAACGGTTTTAACTCCTGTGGAGACATTCCGAATGATGGCGGACTATGTGCGTGCAGTTGTGAGGGAAGGAAAAGAATGCAATAAATAAATAAATAATTGTTTGCAGTGAGGTAAAATGAATCTAGAGAAATGTAAGGCACCACACACCAGATTTAATCACATACGGGAAAGGGACAAAACCGGGGACTCGGCTCTGGTGGTGGCGGGGGAAGGATGGGCACGGAGCAGCCACGAGCAGGTGATGAGGAGGATTGAGGTGGTTACGGGGAGGACGACGAACAGGCAGCAGGCAGACAAACCAGCACAGGGCGAAGGAATGCAAACAGAACGATCCTCTCAGAGCTTTCCTCCTCATAGTCCGTGGGCTTATGTAACATTTTCTGGATTTGTCATTTTTTGGGTAGATTCGTCGCACCCATGTCTAAACACATCTAGAAACTTCACTGGTTTAGAAAAAAAAGGGTGCCAGTTTTTCCATTAACATTTAGAGCCTCCATTTTGATAAACAAAATGGCCACCGCCAAAAATCTTCTTTTAAAAATAATATTGCAAATTAACCATAACTATTCATTCAAATGTCATACAATATTTATTTTATTTTATCTATACTCATATAAAGGGCAAGATTCATTAGAAGCAAACTAAGAGCACTATAAATACTCAATATATTGGAAAAAAATTCAAGATGCCACCTGATTTCGGGGTCTATGTAAAATGCCATTACTTTTGAACCAATAGACATAAGAAGATGTTTTTGGTGTCTAATCATATGTTTTGGCACAGGAGGATTCCAATAATAACAACATATTATTGATTGGAACACACTTTGCCAATCCTCCAAAACATTTAACAGAAATAATATAGAGCATGTAATTCAATATAAATTTATTTGGGCGGTTATACAATTAGAAGATGGATAATTTTTTTCAAAGGTATGAAAATGCTACATGTATGAATCAGGAGTGTCAATGTTACTGATTAAACATTTATAATTGTCATTGCTTCAATCATCTTCTCGATCTTCGCCAATTTGGTGGTGTTATGTTTGTACAGCTGTCGCCTTCCCCACCACATTTCCAAAGTTCGGTACAGACCACACCGTTTCCTCTGCACGAGCACCTTCTTGAACACTTTGATTTCTCACAGTTACACCTGACGAGCTGCAGCACTGAGACTGGAGCTGGTGCAACCTGAGAAAGAACAATCAGTAGCTTTTTGTCTTGGTTTCGCCACCCAAGGTCAAAGGGTCAAGAAAAGTTGGTTCAACACCATATCCTGGCGCCAGATATTACACTGGACATGGGCACGGCGTACATGTTCAATCCATGCTCCCTGAGTCGGTGGCAGTTTGTCAACTCCTTGTTCATCTGTGAGTTGCTTGAACAAAAACCATCTCAGCATCTTTGCTTGCCCAAAGTGGACTCCAACTGGAGAGAAAAGAGAGCAAAGAAACTCTTCACAACCACGAAGAACTTCTTCAGATGGCTCAACCCTTTCGCCAACGTCAGCTAGTGCTCTCAGAATGGTGGGGCTTGCCTTCAGGAAAGTTGTAAAGCACCCCTTCTTTCCCTTCCCTTGGATATGTCCTGTCGTATCACAGCCTGTGAGAGCATGCCAGTTGATCAAAGCTGCTGATTTCTCTGGCCAACCTTGTCATATATAGGCTGAGCAGGAAGACTTTCCGTCATCTTTCGCTTGTGCCCATGATTAGTGCAGAATGGTTGCCAAGTAGTGGTGTTCTTCGTAGAGCCAAAAGTAGCACATCAGTGTCTTGTGAATATATGTGGACATTCATTCCATTGCTCGCAACTTCTACAGCATGATAATGAAAAGAGTGTCCGCCTCTTCCTGTGTGCTGACACCGTCATTGTTTCAACTTCATAATTCGTCATGACCTCTTTCCGTGTTGCAGTCATAACCTTGACGGTACTGTAGTGGATGAGCTGATGGGAAAGGTAGAGAGTTCGTGAATCCTTTGTGCTGCTGCTGGCGAGAAACATCTTTTTGTCTTTGATGCCTGTTGAGTCTTGAACAATGTAGGATTTAGTTCCCTTCAGCTTGCCTTTCCGCCGCTCTCTCGTCTGCTCCTTTAGTGATGCATTATTGGTGTAATTATCAAATATAACTCGCACTTGACAATATCCACGAGCCTTTGAGTCAATGAGTGTGACAAAGGATGTTGCAGTTCTTTGCAAGTCTTGAAATTTTTGACTGCCATCAATTCCTGTACCACTCCCATTCCATCAACTACAAGACATGTCTCAGATCCCTCTTCAAACTCGGCAGGTTGTGCAGAAGCTTGAGCTGTGTCATTGGCCACCAGATCTTCCAGAAGCTTTATCACTGTGCTCTTGTCTGTAGTGGGATGAATAGATCCATCTGGTGCCATGAGAATTTTGTTGGTGTAGGCAAACTCATGTGTGTTGCTCTACCATGACATGATTTGTGCCACACTGCATATTGGTTGTTCAGTTCTTTTCCAGATATGCCACTCAGTTGTTTATGCAAACGAACAAACTCAGGGTTTTGATATTGAGCCCTCTTGCTTATACAGTCCAACAATGATTGGTATGATTCCAGTTCTGGTAGTCGCAGATGCTCCAGTTAATGAACACCTTTAATGTCAGTGAACTCGTCTCCTTGACACAACAAGCAGATTCGAAAGTCAATGGAAGGTTCAGTTGCACGCTTCTTACATGATGGTTCTCCACAGGACGCCATGGTTAATCTGGAATCATAACCATAAGTGAAATTAAAAAGTTGCCATAAATTTCAATGCCTTAAGTATTTTATAGGATGGGATGTCCACTGTGCATTTTTGGTCTTCTGAAATAAAGCAGTAAGTTATTTGGTTCACAGTGGATATGCATCATATTGCAAGCAGAAAATATTCGTCAGATACCAGTAATAAGTGTCACATTCATACCAATTTTCTTGACATTAACATCAAACCTGTTGATATCCATGCAAACAGAGTTCAGATGAACAGTTGTCTCAACTACAATGCATTTGGTATCCAAACTCTATTTGCACACACTTTGAATTATATGTTCAATAATAACGTTAAATACCGAAAAATCATACATATAGGGTAAAAACGGCATCCATTTTGAAATTCAAAATGGAGGCCCGAAAAGCTAATAGAAAAACTGGTACCCTTTTTTTTCTAAATCAGTGAAGTTAATAGATGTTTAAACACGGGTGCCAAGAATCTACCCAAAATTTTGCTTTTTTTACATAAGCCCACAGACTATCAGACTCAACAAACTCGCTCTCTTCTTAGCTCCTTCCTCTTCTCCCTGGGCAACGCTCCACCCCTTCGAGGTGATCCATAGCTCCGCGCCTTTTGCTCTTGCACTATATCCTGGCGCCCCGGTAGATGTTTACATCGGGGTTATACACGCAATTCCTTCACCACAATCCCTAATTAATTATTACCACGCACCGTCCCCTGTATGGTGCACATACAAACAAAACATTATTTAAGTTGATGTGTCCCGATACACATCCGTGATTGGCTAACTACTCGAATATGGACCAGGTTATTCGATACATTTCTATCTGTTCTATGGGAATGTCTACCCACCTCCCCCCCCCCTTTTCACATACAAAACAACAAAATAATAATAATGATAATCACTCCCTTCACACCGTGAGGTGCGTAGGGCAACCAAGGCAGTTTAATTTGGTTGAGGAGTAGTCCTGGACAGGAAGCCACTCCGACGCAGGATACTCAAATGGCTAATTACCCCAGTAAGCTGGAACTAATTTTGCCAACCTCAGAAGGATGACAGGATGAATCAACCCACCTGGTAGTACTTTAATAGCACAACAGGGGCTCAAACTCAGGACCCTAAGATCTCAAACCAGCCACCTTAACCGTTAAGCCAACACCAGGCTTCCAGGTATACATACAGTACATATCTATACAAATAAATGTCAGTGTGTGTGTGTGTGTGTGTGTGATGTTGTTGGGTGTGTGTGTGTGTGTGTGTGTGTTGTGTGTGTCGTGTGTCAGTGTGTCTCCTCCATAACTCTAAAACCATGAAACCTAATGACCTGAAACTTTGCATTTGCATGCATCCTAAGGGAACTCAAAGGGAGTGCATGAATGGAAATTGGGAATTTGGCACTGCCAATTCGCCAGGCCGCGCCTAACCCCTCGAGCCTCCGAGAAATCACCGCCAAATTGTTTTGCTCCGCATAGCTCAGATTGTTCAAAGGCCTCTGATGTACATTTGAAGACTGAACAACACGTCTTCTCTCATTAAATAAAGGTACCGTTTTGAGGAAACAAAGCTACATTTTGATTACAACTCAAACGAGGTAATGCATGCTTTGTGTGTAACGATCGCGGCAGCGGTCGAATACACACAATCCTATGACGGTACGTTTTCATAATGCAAAGGAAAGAAATTGGAAATCTTTCATTAAAAAGAAAACTTTTACTTTTCGTCCAACTTTTCAAGGCTTATAAATAAACTGATGGACATTTAATTGACATGCTGTCTCATGTGAAGTAAATAAACATTAAAATCTGCCTGCTCGTGAAATATCTGTGTCCGTAATTAATTCGTCGGGAGGCCGCCAGGGAAATTCCCGATATTTATTATGTGCATGTTCACTTTAAGGAAGTTATGTACACGTACACTTTAAAGTTGTATGAAATGTACATGTATAGTCGAGTCAATATACGGTTGAACCCCAAAAAAATTACAACAAAACGTTTTATTGTTTTAAATGTTTTAATAGGTCATGCTGCGTGCCAGAAAAAAAGTCTCGGGTAATCTGACCCCAGTGAAGGGGTTAATTTGCATATTTTCAAGATGGCCGCCTATGAAAATTTCAATGTACTACAAACTTTTTTATGGTTGATTTTAGACCCTATCAATGTATTAGCAACATATAGGAACATGGGGTTTCTGAATCAAATGAACATAGTTTGTCCCGCCTATGACGTACTATGACGTATAATCGTATATGACGTCATAGTTAAAAGAT
>CM068952.1:199371404-199386035 GCA_035128595.1 Eptatretus atami
CATCCTAAGAAAGGGGGTTGGCTTTCGGTTTTCGCTATGACGTCATAAACGTCATAGTTACGTCATAGTATGACATAGGCGGGACAAACTATGTTCATTTGATTCAGAAACCCCATGTTCCTATATGTTGCTAATACATTTATAGGGTCTAAAATATCAACCATAAAAAAGTTTGTAGTACATTGAAATTTTTCATTGGCGGCCATCTTAAAATATGCAAATTAACCCCTTCACTGGGTCAAATTACCCGAGACTTTTTTCTGGCACGCAGCATGACCTATTAAAACATTTAAAACAATAAAACGTTTTTGTTGCGATTTTTGGGGTTAGGTGATACGGATTATATTTTGACTCGACTAGTACTTCTGTACACCCATCATCACCTCTGAGTTTATGTACATTTTAAAATGACGAGGTAATTTTTCAATATAATGAAAATACCCTCTCACCCCTCCCTCTTCAAAACAACCACACACTCTTCTTCCTCCAACCCTCCCTCTCACTTTCTCAAAAACTCCCCCTCACCTTTCTCCTCAACTCTCCCCACTCACCTTCTCCCACCATTCACCCCGCTCACTCCCCCTTCTCAAAGTTGCCCTCCTCACATCCACAAAGCTGCTCCTTCCACTGCCTCTCACTCCATCTCATCACTCCACCTCCTCAAATCCTCAACTGCCTTCTGTCCCCCCTCCCCCAGCACCACAGGCCTTTTCTCCTCCTCATCCGGCCCCCTCCCCGAGATATTCTGCAATCTCCCACTCTTTCACAACAACTCTCCTTACCTCCCCCCCTCCTCCTTGTCATACCTCCCCTCCCCTCCCATCCCTGCCACCCAAAGTCTCCTCCCTCTCTTCTTCATAACGTGTGAACTCAAATATCCGGGGCATGCACTCAAACCTTTCAGATCTTTCCATACAGGTTGCCACTGACAACCAGACACTAATCTGCCTAAAGAAACTTTCCTCCCTCAAGACGTCTCTAACTCCCAAGTATCTCTCCCCGTTACTCCCTCCTCCGGTATGACAGACCTGAGCCTCGTCCTGGTGGAGGAGTTGCTCTCTTCATCAAAGACTCTATTCCTCACTCTCCATGCACTGCCCTCACTCCCCCACACCCCCAGGAATACCTCTGGTTCCAGCTTCCCCTCCACCCCACCTCATGTTTATATGTGTACTGTACCATCCACCAAACAGTGATGACTCCATCTACACCTCACTACCGAAAAATGGACCAACTTCTATCTTCTCATTCCAAACTCTCTCTCTTCCTCATATGTGGTGACTTCAATTGTCATCATGCCAATTGGCTCGTGTGGGTACCTCTCTCACCTTTTATGGCATTTCAACAAAAGACTTCTGCGACTCATTGGACTGACTCAATGGTCAACTTCCCGACCCGGTATTCAACCAATGGTAGTCTATCTCTTCTGGATCTAATTTTGACAAATTTCCATGAAAATATCTGTTGTTCCTCCTTCACTATCGGTTCTTCTGACCACGTGCTTGTCAAAGTGAACATCTCTCTGGCTGTTATCAGAGATCCATCAGCGCCGTCAAGTCTGGCATTTCACTCAGGCTGACTGGCAGGGTCTCCAGCAGCCATCAAACTTTGGACTGGTCTCCCATCGCTACTTTCTCCAACATCAACTCATCCAGGGAATTCTTTCAAAGAAACTTGCTCCCTCATGCACAGATTTATCCCTCTCGTCTTCAGTTGGCCTACCCTTCCACCCACCCATGGTTTCACTGAAGCTTGTGGCGAGGCAGTTGCCCTGAAACAACTTCTTTGCTCATGGAAAGCAAACCACCTGAGGGCCTCTCAGTTCCTTCCATAAAGCTCAGAAAAGTGTGTATCTACCCTCAGGAGAGCCAGAAAACAACATCTTTTCTTAGCTCAAGTCTGAACTTTCAAACCTCTCTCCTCCTCAAAATCCTGGTGGCGTCTAATCAAAATCTGTTTCTGGTGTATGTTCCCCTCCTTCCCCTCCCTTACCTCAAATTGCCACACTGCTGATACCGCAACGTGAAAAGCGATATGCCTAAACTCGGTGTTTGCTATCTTATCTTGTGTCCAAAACCCATCGCTTTCGTACCTACCTTACCCAGTCGCACCCAACTGTCCCTGGACTCTGTGTCCTTTTCCTCTGACAAGGTGGAGAGTTTGCTATCAAACCTCAACCAGATTCTGCAACGGTCCAGACTGCATCAGCCCACGTGTCCTAAAAAACCTGCTCCTCTGCTCTTGCTCACCCTCTCTCTGTTCTATTCACTCTCTCATTTGCTCAAGGTCATCTGCCATCTGCTTGGAAATCAGCAAACATTACTGTTCTTCATAAAAAAGGTGCAAAAACATATCCCTGCAATTGCAGACCAATCAGCCTTCTCCAAATCATCAGCAAGGTTATGGAATCAATCATCACTTCAGACATGAATCCTTCCTCTTCTCCAATGGCTTTGATTTCCGATCATCATTTGGTTTCAGAACCAGGTTCACTCTACCCTGGATATGCTGCTTCTGCTCTCCAAACAATGGATGGAGGTCCTCAATGCCAGACATGAATCAGAGCCATATCCTTTGACATATCGCATGCTTTTGACACGGTCTGGCACCTGCCCTTCTCACCAAACTCTCTTCCAATGGTTCCAAGGCTATTCCACTCGAGCTCGCTGACTTCCTCTCCTGTCGCAGTCAACGTGTGGCCCTTAAGTGGCTGTCACACCTTGACGTTTTTAGCCAGCGTATGGCAAGGTATGAAATGTATGTAAAACAACTGGCGTACGCTGAACTATTGATTGTTGTTTTTAAGTTTTGGGCGTATAATAACGTGCTGGACGTATACCATAACGTATTAGTAACGTACACAGAACGTTTCAATCACATATAGATAACTTATACAACCGAATGCTGAGTATGTTGTCGTGGGGTGGTGGGGTGGAAGGAGGCAAGGGAAGTGGTGGGTGGAAGGAGCAAGGGAAGTGGTGGGGTGGAAGGAGGCAAGGAAGTGGTGGGTGGAGGAGGCAAGGAAGTGGTGGGGTGGAAGGGCATGGGAAGTGTTGGGGTGGAAGGAGGCATGGTAAGTGTTGGGGTGGAAGGAGGCATGGGAAACAAGGCCGAGAGTCACTGATGTGAAGGACTACTGAGAAAAGAAGAAAAAACTTGCAACACCTTCCTCTCATCCTGAAACGAGGAAATCTCTTCGCAGAACCACTGTGAGGAGGGGTAACTCGGCCAGGCGGAAAAATAAATTTTCCAACCACCATTGAATATTTTCAAGGAGACCGTTGGGCTTCCTTCGTTGGCTCCTGAAGGGAGTTCATCCGCCCTTCGTTCGGTTGTTGTTTTCATCCTGGTAGGGCGTCAACAGTCACTCTCTTTACTGGCAAAGCCAGCGAGGGGGTTCGGTTTAATCGCTGACAAACTTGACCATGCAGCAGGTAGCACTGGGTTCACGTTACAGTGGCAGTCCCAAAAGGCTGACCCAACTTCAGAAAGTATATAATCAAAATATGATTTTCTGTTTGAGGATTGGACTCACATGCACTAATAACTGGCAAAATCTGGAGTGAAATCTGAAAAATTTAAGAAAGCTGGTTTTCATGGGAATTGTTCAATGACCAATCAGCTTGCTATTGCTTGGCAAGTCATCTTTAACCATTTGTGGAGTGCTTGCTTGAGTGCTAAGGTACTTGGCAAGCACTGTATAAGCTTGCTTGGATGTTTGTTTGTTGCAAGCCATGGTGATACACGTAAAAAGTACCCGCACTGTCCCTCTGCGAAACACAATCACAAACACAAATACAAAGTTCAGCCCACCTGCCTGCATTGGACCCACGGTGTCAAGCCTGCACTCCTTATCAAACAATGTTTGTAAGCAGGCATGGTGAGACAGTCGGCAGCGGTATAAATTGATTTTTTTTTTTTAATCACAGCTGTTGTCATTTTTTTGACATTCAAGACAAATGTTAGTTGATAATGTAAATGAAGCACATATATTAGCGTGGTGTTCTGTTGTCCTAGTCAAATTGAAAAAAGTTTAAATTCAACGTTCACCTCGGAGCATCATGCTCAGCACCGCCCAGAGACCCTGGAGACGGACTCCCTGATGGATAACTTCAGAGGTTATTAGGGAGAGCGGTTTCCAAAAACCAAGCTCATTGCAGATGTTGCAGGGAATGTAAGGGCAGACGAAGAACAGCAGGTGGAACTCATTCATTCACATTCATTCCTTTCATATCAGTGTTCACTCTGAGATGGAGTATTGTGTGTTCATAAACAACTGTGGAACTTACTGTGAATCCACTTTCTATCAATCCCTTCCTCCCATCTCTTCGTTTGTCCCACAGTCAGCCAAAGCTCCTAACCTCTCTCTCCTCCCTCTCTACCCCTCTCCAACTTTCATGAAGTGATAAACAATGGGTGGTTGTGATAAGTTCCCACAGATGGTTGTGTTGTGCTGTGGAGTTTGTGTTGTGTTTTGAGCCCGGCATGTCGGGGAATGTGCAAGGTTGGGCAGATTGGCACGGCCGTCTGGGCTGCTGATGGGTTCGATTCCGCAGTTTGAATTTTGGATTGGGCTCGGTTGAGAGATTTGGGCTTTATCACATTTTGGTTGTAAAAACGTGTGCTGAAATTAAATGAAGCACAAACACTGGCATCTCCGAGCGTTTATAAGCATTACAGATAAAATGTGATGGGCTCTAGGGTGTCTTGGTCTGAGCTGGGTTTCGTGGTTTGGCTTGTGGGGGTCTGGTGCTGGAGGGATGTTCATTTGGTTCACGCACTCTTTGCACTCCGGGCAGTACGTGGCCCCTCAGAGAGTACATGCAACATAAATACAAGAAGACAGGAAGGAACCTGCAACATGAATAGAATTGGTTTTCGAGAGAGTATGACATAAATGCCACGAACATGAACAAGTGTCTCAAGATGCAGTTGGTGAAACATGTGGTTGCATGCATACACGTCTCTTACCGGCGGTGCTGTCTGTGTGGGGTTCAGTATGGTTGCCCAGGCAACAAGAATGTACACCGGAGAGCACAAGTACCCCAGCCAGGCAGGTCAGCGCACGGCTGGCTATCGTTTGTGCAATCTCAGTCCCAGCAAGCAGCAATTGCAGCAGGCCTGTAAAGTCTCGTGGAGTTCATTATAGGAATTAGGGTTGAAAGTTCATTGTGGGAATGAGAGTGATTACAATGATCTGCAATCTCAATGTGTACACATTCTTAACCAGATTGTTGTTTATTTCATATTTTTTTGTGTTGTTCATAGGATTGTTTTGAAGTTAAGTTATGTACTTTTTAAACGATGTACATTTCACAGCATTCTCCTCAAATGTAGCCAACTCGGGTAAAGCGCTTTTGAGATAGGATGTGAAAAGGAGGAAAACGACCCGCAGATGAATCAGGACGGAGGACTCTTACTTGATGCATGTTCCCAGCACCACTGATCGGCCCGATGCTCACACTATGGTTCTGTCTTGCAGTGGCCATGCCTTCTTGGCATGTCACTCCTCCAAAGAGGCCAGACAGCACCTCTCACCACCATCCTACCAATGGCAAACCACCAGGCATTCCAACGTCTTATTAACGTGTGTGTGTGTTGTGTGTGTGTGTGTGTGTGCGTGTGTGTGTGTGTGTGGTGCGTCAGTGACAGTGTGACATAATTGACAGGCAGTTCAAGTGACCTGAAACTGGGAGGAATGAGGGTTTTTAAAAAGAGTGAAGGGTGGGGGAAAGATGGGGTGAGGGGCTTGATGATTTGGATACAGGATAAGGAGTGGTTGAGGTACGAACAAGTAACAAGGGGATATCTATTGACATGCACAAGTACAGTAGCTTGGCATGTCTGACTCCCCTCTTCCCCCCCCCCCAACCCACCAAATCCCAAAGCATCCTGAATGCCCTTGACCTGACCAGCCCAGCCCTTCGCCTTCCCTCCCCTTACTCCTATCTTTCCAACTACTTTCCCTTCTCTCCTTCATTACATCCACACACTTTAATTGCTGGTTGTACCATCAATGATGTGTGGGTATGCTGCTGATGGAATGCCCAGCACATGAGGGGGGAATATGAAATTGGCCATGGATGGTGCTGGTGATAACCTGTCCACCAGTTAATAACGGGCAGACAGGTCACCAGCTTGACGTCCATCCAAGGGGACAGCACATTCGATGCGTGTCCTACACCCTGGCAAACAATTTACAAGTCGGGCTAGGAAGCAAACCCAGGTAAACAGTTCATGGACAGGTGTACTACATCTGAACTATCCTGTTGGACATGTATCTTTGCAAATGAAAGACGAGGGAAGGATGAGTGACAGTCATCCACGCATAAGCCAACGCTTCCAGCCGAAGACACACTCACCACAGTACTCCATGGTGGAGGACATCAGGAGAAGGTCTTCACATCGTTGTTGTTGGTCTGGCCCAGCGTTGTCCATAGCCACAGCATTGCATCACCGTGGTCATGAGAATCTCGGTTGCCTGAGCTACAAACACATGCATGGCATAACAAATCATGTAATATATGGAACAGGTAGCTTGCATGCTGGACCAGGAACATGGAACAAGTGTTAATGACACAAACTCCTCTCCATCCCCCCCCCCATCCATCCCCCAAGCACAATGGACTATCTCTGGCAATGCACAATTATCCAGAACCACTCATGTTTATCCGTGTGGTGCACATCCACCTTATCATGACACACTCCATATTTACCCTCCTGTTAACTTTGATCATCCAGTAACTAGCTATCC
Organism: Eptatretus atami; assembly: GCA_035128595.1. Classification (NCBI taxonomy): domain Eukaryota; kingdom Metazoa; phylum Chordata; class Myxini; order Myxiniformes; family Myxinidae; genus Eptatretus; species Eptatretus atami. The sequence goes on from CM068952.1 coordinate 199,378,159, forward strand.
AATCTCCTCTCTACTCAACCACAGTGACTTCTACAAACACCAAGCAAATTGTCTGGGAGTTGCTAAGCAAGGCATTGCTGCTAAGGCCTTCTGCGATTCCAAGAGCCTAACCGATCAGTAACTTTCCAATGCTCACCCACTCTGGTAACAACAGCTAACGGTTGTGGAATTCCCCTTCTGGAACTGCCGTAGCAAGATATGTTTCCTCCATGGTTTCAAGCAAGATGTGCACCCGCATCTCATGTGTTCTTCCTTTTACCCCATTAACTCTTTGCAACACACCCTAGCTCTTAATCGCAGCCTTACTGTCTTCTTCCCCTCTTCACTCTCTTTTTTCCGCTTCTTCATTCCTTGGCTATTGTGTCCAACTTAACCCCTTCCCCACAAATGTCACTACATTGCTTTTTTACCCTCTGCCACCTCACTCTTCCATGACCTGAGATTCTGTATGCAATAAACATATCAACGGTGCTTCCTCCCTGGACCAGGCAACGACGCCCCTCTTGGCTTCTCAGTGTTCTTATCAAAGCCGATATATCTCTGACTAATGTTGGAGAGCGAGCTCAAGGCACAGAATATGGCTATTCACAAGGCAACTGCAGGAACTGCAATCGACCTATCAAAAGGTTTGGTGTGTATCATATTGATTATCCACATGGGTATTATTTCACAAAAAACATTCTCTCTCTTCACTTTCTCGTGATTGTTTATCCCATCCCATCTGCGGTGATCTCATCCATCCTCTTGCTGCTGTACATTCAAATCCTGTGTTGAAGCAGCTTGTTCTCTCAATATGAAAGGCTAATCGGTAGAGGCAACTTTCGGTTCCTCTGTGAGGTCACAACCAGTGTGTGTCCATCCTTGGGCAATCCGTAAACATCAAATTGCTAATTCAAGACTGAAATTCTCAAATAGTCCTCTTCCGACATATCATGGTGGTGCCTTGTCGATGATCCCCTTCATCCCTCACCTCAAAGAGTCTTCACTGCAAACTTGAAGTTCACACATTCTGACTGGTCTCGAGTAGCTTGTCTACAAACCTCATGTTCCCAACCTATCCGACTGTGTCCCCACCTGACAGCCTTGTACCTAACATACCTACTAGACTTTCTTTCTCACCGAAGGTAGAGGAGGTTCTGTTCCTGCTGAGACGATGCACGCGAACCACATGTTGTTATGTGCACAGGAAAGAGGTGGGGGGTAGGGAGACGTGGTGTTTGTTTATCAGAAAATGCCAAGGTTTTGGGCATTTCAGCAAGAGGAGAGTGAGGAAAATGATGAACGATGAGCCATCTTGAAGGAGTAGGGAAAAAAACAAAAGTTAATGGCCCCACTGACTGCACTGAATGACTGACTGGAGGACCATCATTAAGCTTTAATCAACAGCTCATCTCGACGACGAGCTCAAAACAAAAACACAAGGTGAAGCCGCGAAGCCTCGTCAAACCCCGTGGCAAGATGTCAATATTAATTACCGACTGTTTGAATGTCAGTTGTACCGTGACGATGTCGATTAAGTACATACTATGGGTATAGGAGCATACCTTTTAAACCTTTCGACAGCTTCGACTCCTTGACGCTTTAGGCATTTTAGACCCTCAGATGCCTTTTAGACATTTCCATACTTTAAACTCCTTAGACCCCTCTAGACTTCAGACCCTTGAAAGGCTGTGGACCCTACAAACCTGTTTGACCCTATAGACGCCTTGACGCCGAACTACTATTGAAATGTACCCCTTTTAAACCCCATTAAAACCTGCAGACACTCGAGAGCCTTGAGACACATTTCAATATTTTAAACCCTTTCAACTCCTTAAGACCTTTACATCGTTCAGATTACTTAGGCCCCTTGACCCATTAGACCCCTAAGATTGATTAGAGTGGTAAGACCCCATATTAAACCTCTACGATCCTTTAGACCCAAACTCCCAATGGAAGACACCCTTTAACCTTTATAACCCTGAAGAACTCTTATAGACCCCTCAGGACCTTTTGGACTCCTTCAACCACGACACCTTGAGACACCTTAGATTACACCCTTTGGACTTGTAAACCGTTAGACCCGTTTAAACACACACCACACAAACACTCAAAGTCTTCTTGCAAGATACAGACTATACCTTTTTCAGCAAGTAATGCGCAAACTCTACCACCTTCCCAAAACGCAAACTACGGCAGGTACTCTGCTCGTGATGAATAAAATCAAGAACATCCATTGCACGATAAGATCCCAATGGTCCCACGTCAAAATGGAGTCACCCACATAGCAAATAAATGTAGAAGCATACCGGCTCAAGGCCATTTCAGAGTGATTGAGTTTTTGAATTGCTGAGTCTGCACGCAACTACAACAACATGTAAGGCCGGTTTGCAGGAGGCCGAGCAGGATAGCAGCTGTTTGACAATTCCATTTGTCATGGAGATGACGCATCAAACTTAAAGCATGTGTTCCACTTCAAAAGGCACCATCTTATCCCTCGGATTGCAGACGAGTCGACCACAAGTGCCACATTTAGAGACACAGCTTCTATTGAGGAAATGTGATGTTTACTAAAGTGTGTAAAGTCTCTGCATCTAACACCCATGTTTAACTTAAACGCAAATGTATCATTATTCACCAAAAGGCCATTGTCAGCCATTTTCCTCATGGTATGCAGCAAATACAATTGTCCTAAGAGAGACAGGCTTGTTGAATGAACCATTTTAACCGGCGATGCTTAAACACCATTGACTGACATCTCAAGCTTCATCTTAATCTTGCTTATCGAACATGATATGAGGATGGCCGTGTTGACAGGCCATTGAAAGAAAGATGAGACTTGAAAACATCTCAAAATGCAAAGCTCCGTCCACGTCCGCTTTGTACAACAACTCAACTGAACGGAAAACAACAGCTAAAAAAAAAGAGAAAAGCAAATTTTATTTATTAGTGTTCTCCATATTCACATAAATTAAGGTTTGTTAATTTGATGAACGAAGCTCAAATGGTAAATGAGACAGTTCATAGAACACATTACCCCACCACTGTCTTTTATCAACGACGACGACACGGCAAGGTTCTGAGCGGCAAATTTGATTGGTCGTGACTCGTGATGACGTAAAATGCTGTAATAATTTTGTCCAAGCACAGCTAAACAGGAGGGTTTTGAAAGTGCTAAAAGGTGATTAGTGTTTTACGGTATTCAAGTATACAATGAAATTGAAATAAAATAAAGATTTTAAAGGTCATCTAAAAAAGATATTTCCAGAAGTTTATCGCCCATTGTGCAGTGGCTTTTACAACCTTTATTTAACAGCATTACATTGGTTACTAGCAGGGGTCTGGCATTGCCAGTTCTAATTTTTTTTTTGTGGAGGCCTAAAACACCATGGGCGGGAGGAAGGGTAGGACAACTGAAGACGACGATGGGATAAATCTGTGAAGAGAGAGAGAGAGAGAGAGAGAGAGAGAGAGAGAGAGAGAGAGAGAGAAGAGGAGAAGAGAGAACAGAGAGAGAGACAGAGAGAGAGACAGAGAGAGAGACAGAAGAGAGAGAGGAGACAGAGAGACAGAGAGACGAGAGAGAGAGCAGAGAGACAGACAGCAGACAGAGAGAGAGACAGAGAGAGAGAACAGAGAGAGAGACAGAGAGACAGAGAAGACACAGAGAGACGAGAGACAGAGAGCAGACAGGCAGAGACAGAGGCAGAGAAGACAGAGAGACAGAAAAGAACAAGTTTATTTGAAAGAATTCCAGGAGACGGTGATGTGGAGAAATTAGCGATGGAGACCAGTCTAGAAGTTTAATGGCTGCTTGGAGCCCTCCAGTCGGCTTGAGTGAAATGCCAAGACTCGACGGCACTGAGGTGGTTCTCTAATAACAGCTAGAGAGATGTCTACTTTGACATCAAACCCTCTTTCTTTCTCAGGTGTCTAGACATGATAGAGTGATTGGGAGTACCTCATGTGCAGCTGCCCCCGCAGGGCAGTTCACCGATGACGGGATTAGGGCAAACCTCAGGACCCCCCATTTTTCATGACAGGAGGAAAACCATGGGGTAATCTTCCCAGGTCAGATTGCGGTAGTGTGTCAGGTTGGTGTGGAGGTGTCCACCAGCCGCGGTCTCCTTGGGTTAACCTGGGGTGGTCCTTCGGTGGGTGCCTGGTATGTCCTATCCCAAGGAGGATGATCACGTGTCGTTATCATCTGAGCTCAAGCATTTGAACAGAGTATTACTGCACTCTCTGAGGTTCGGAGCCGGATTGCGGCGAGATAATGATGGGTGGTGGCACCTATCACTGTCTGGTTGCTAATGGTTACCATTGCCCAAGGAGTTGCTGCAGCTGTGTCCAATAAGCTGACTCCAATGATAATTGAGGGTAACACCGGTCAACGAGCGTATGATGAGACAAAGGATTCATCACTCCTTGGGTGTCGTTTCCCTGGTCTCGATGTATGCTCCAACTGAGGCGAGTGATTCAACGTGAAGGACGCATTCTATGCACGCTCGAGTCTGTGGTTGATCATTGCCCAAGTGAGATACTCTCTCTCAGTTTTGGGGATTTCAATGCATCGGCTGAAACTGATGGGATGGTTATGAGACATGTGTTGGTACCATGGGTCTGGAACTGTGAACCAGACGGCACAAGTTCTTGACTTTGAAAGAAAATCATGAACTGAGGATTGCTGGTTCATAGTTCAGTGCCACAACTCATTAGTGGCCTTAGTATTCAAACACTGTTGGTGTAGCAAAGGAGATTGACCATGTGCTCATTGATGCGTCACTGGAGGATGATCCAGAACTGCAGGGTCTACTGGAGTGCTCAGTTCTCAACACCAACCACAGCTTATTGCAGCAACTCTGAAGTTGCAGCTAAAATCCGGGAAAATGGTACCATCCAGCCAGGCTGATGGTGGCAAGCTCAAGGATGAGAGGGTAGCTGAGGAGTTGCGAATATGCTGAGTGGGGCATTTGGGTGGGGGGCAGGGGTGGTCTGGGTGCTTTTGGGAATACTGAACAGTTATGGAGTGCCTTCAAGACCACCATCCTTGATGTTGCCAGTAGATGTCTTCGAACTCACCGGAGGGCTAAGAAGAATTTTGTCTCTCAAGGGACACTGGTTACCATGACTAGAGTCGCAGACAGGCTTAATGGCAGAGCTGAGATGTTTCAGTAAGTTGAGGCGTAAAACTGTACCTGTGCACTGAAGGTGGACAAGAGGCCTATGTGTTAAGAATCTGTGTGGGGGTAGAACATCACCTGTGGTAAAGTGGTTCTCGTGCGGTTTACAGGAGAATTCAAGCATTGCACTTCCTCAAGGACATCCCTTTGTGTACTGCAGTTCGAGCAGAGGGTGGTAGGCTCTTGACAGAGGAGTCCAAAGTGAAGTACCGCTGGGCCGGTTACTTTGAACGGGTTACCAGGCTGAACCACGCTGTTGAGTTGGATGTCAGGGTATTACTATTCCATTGCTGACCCTCCAATCAACTGTAATCCACCTTCGTTTGTGTAAACAGGCTACAGTGACCGGTTGAAATGGAGGAAATCTCCTGGGATCTGTGGCATCCATGCTGAACTTCTCAAGGCTTGTAGAAATGCTGGACTCAGGTCGTTGCATGCAGTTCTGTGCTCTGCCTGGAACACTGGCATCATCCCACTGAATTGAAGAGGGGCCTTGTTGTCCCTCTCTGGAAAAGAAAGGGTGATCGCCAAGACTGAACAACTCCCAAGGGGTGACGGCTGCCTCAGTGCTGGGCAAGGTCTTTGCTCGGATAATTATTGATAAGGTTGCCATCATCTGCTTGAGCAACCACCCAGAGCAGTCAGGCTTTAAACCAAAGAGTCAACAATTGACCGTATCCTTGCTCTTCTGATCCTCACCGTACACAGACGAGGAGTTTCGGCAGGGGTGCCTGTAGCTTATGTTGATCTCTGTAAAGCATTTGATTCAGTGAATCAGGATGCCCTTGGAGGATTCTTGGTCTTCGTGGGGTGTCACCAAAACTGATCAATCTGATGTCTGAACTCTACTCTGGTACTGAGAGTGCTGTGAGATGTGGTGATACCATATCGCTGACCAATTCCAGTTGTTACTGAAGTCATCAGGGGTGTACTGGCTCCCAATCTTTTCAGCGCTTGTATGGACTGGATTCTGGGAAGAATGTCAGAGAGATCAGGCTGCGGTGTATCGTTTGGGAATGTCAAGATCTCTGACTTTGATTTCGCTGATGATGCAATCATCTTTGCGGAGACTCTGGATATCCTTTTGGGGCCTCGAGGTGTTTGAATGAGGAGTCGGCAGCGCTGGATTTCGGGTTTCCTGCGTCAAATAAGATCCTGGCTTTTAAAAGATTCACTTACTTGCACTGATATTCATGTCTCTGCTGGCTGTGAGCCAGAGGTCAATGACGTCTGGGTCGCCTGAGGAGTCATGGATTCACTGGATCATGCGTGTGACGCTGTTGTACCTGTGAAGGACAAAAGTCTGAGACTTCAGGTCATGCTGCTTTCTTGCTCTATGGATGGACGACTTGGACTCTGACCAGGGATCTGAGGCAGAGACTTATTCTTTGGTACCAGGTCCCTTCAGAGAATCCTTGGCTATCGCTGGTCAGACTTTTATGCCAACGAGTGGTTGCTGAGAAGACTCAATGAGATTTGTTACCTGCATAGTCTGTGAGCGTCAGCTGCGGCTGTGTGACACTGTAGCTCGTTTTCCCTGACGCTGATCCTGCTCACCAGATTCTCTCAGCGAGGGAGCCTCGTGAGTGGAGGAGACCAAATGGGCCGACCACATGCTCATGTTTGCAGCAGGTTGACCGCATCTCAGGAGATGGGGAGGGCCAGGCATCTGCCTGGGGGATGGCAAAACGGAGGTCCCTGGAGTACCGGCGGAAAGTGGACGCAGCGACGCGCTGCTCTGTCGCGATCACCGGACTGACTGTGCGCATCGCTTGGACCTGACCTGAGGCACATCGCTGGACCTGGCCTGAGGGCACATTGCCAGACCGACGCGCTGCTCCGCCATGCTCCCATACCTGACCTGAGAGGAAGAGAGATTGCATGTGCAGTATGAAGAGGGTGAGATGAATGAAGGAGCACACCAGGGAAAGATGTTCGTGAAATTGCTTTCCTGGGGATTGCATTCTGTCATGCTCTTGGAATGGGGGTGGGGGAGTGAGAGGGTTGGGAGGGTATTCTTCCTTCGAGATGAGGGCACTCAAGGAGGCTCGGAGTTCATCAGAGTGAACCTAACTCAGCTGTCTGGAGCATCTTTGTTGGATGTTGTTTCTGCAAAGCTGTGAGCCCATTTATACCATTCCTCATGCTGGTGATATCCAGCAGCAATAAATGGAGTGTTCCTCACTGACCTGAGTTAAACTGGTACGCTTTGGACAGGATCTAAGAAAGCACTGTTTCTTCAGAACAACTATCTGCACTGATCTTATAACTGGTCTCTGGTACTGCTTTGTTCACTATGTCACAATTGTCTTTGTTATAACTTGGTTGCAACTGCTTCCACCGATTATGCACAGTCAAGTAATGATCCAAATCTCATAAGTGAGTCACAACCAGCTCCATGACTCGGTGTTTGGTTGCGGTCTTCTTGGGTGTGTTCACCTGAGTGCAGCCTGTGAGTGGTTTGATCATGAGCAGTGAATGCAATGTTTTCACAAACTTTTATAAAAAAACAGCAGCAACATATAAAAAATTAACATGGGGCAATATACCTGGGTAGCTGACTAATAGCGGCTGGATGACCCACAAATATGTCAGAGAAGAAAGTAAATACCTTCAGATTTGTTTTTTTTTATGCAGTGAACAATCTTGGTACATCACTGGTTATGAAGTTTGTGGTCAAGTTCATTCAAAAATCGTATGTGTGGTTTCGAGAAG